>CM017194.1:14642369-14837369 GCA_004837865.1 Musa balbisiana | reverse complement strand
AGATATAACAACTTGGTGAGAGGTAAAATTTTAGAACGAGTTAGTTGAGATTGGAAAAATAAACAATATAATTGCAGTTAATTGCTGACGAGGAATGAAATAAATATCAGAGAAGGAACAACTGGTCTGCATGGTAATCAAATCCATATTCACCCAAAATTATGTAAATCCTATGAGCAGATATTGCCTTCCTCCAAGTAATTCAAAAACTGATAACATGACAAATTGGCTCAAAATGAACCTATTTGGTTTTGGATGAAATAAACTTACCAATTGAAACTAACAAATTTCTTTTCTGCTTTCTTAATGCTCTTGCATTAGTTTGATATTAGTTAACAGCATAATTTTTTATTATTCGATTCCGATTACAGTCTCTCAATCAAAAAAGAAAAGATTAAGATTCATTTTAACCCTATGATTTTGATCATAGACAACTTAAGCTCTTATGGTTTACTCGTGTCTAAAATAACTCCTATATTTTAAAAAACGTAATATATAAACCCCTCCCATCAAATCTGAGTTAACAGACATTAGAGTCTGCTTACGTGACTAGCTGACTCATAATAAACTATTAATATAATAATACGTATAATTTAACTTTAAAAAAAATGGTCTATTTTATCTCTTATGGTGTTGGTTATAAACCACTTAAACCCTTATGGTTTTACTCGCGTCTAAAATAACCCCTACATTTTCAAAAACTAGCATATAAGCTCCTCCTATCAAGTCTGAGTTAACAAACATTAGAGTCTAACTTACGTGGCATACTAACTCATAATAATCATTAATATAATAATATATAATTTAAATTAAAAAAATTGAGACTACCATCAATGGTGGAAAAAGACATTATTGTGAAAGCGACCACTAGCACCAGCACCGAGCCATTGTTGCCTAGTAGGGCGTCATACACACGTAGCCTCTCCCACGCTGACGACAAGCTCAGGAGCTTCCGATCCTGCCTCAGGTGGATGTGCGTCGACCAGTCCAACGCTAGGCATGCAATGATCTCCTTATCCATCTTCCTCCTCCTAGCCGTCTTCGTCCCCACTGCCTCTCACTTCGTCCTCGATTGCGCCCCCAACCGTTGTGCCTACGACATGATGGTTCATCTCTCCCTCACCTCCGCTTCTAGGCTCTCCTACCTTTGCCTCTCTGCCTTCGTCCGTTGCTACGGCCTTCGTCGTTTCCTCTTTCTCGACAAGACAAACCTTTTTTTTAAACTTAAATTATACATGTTATTATATTAATGATTTATTATGAGTCAGCATATCACGTAAGCAGACTTTAATGTTTGTCATCTCAGACTTGACGGGAAGAGCTTATATACTACGTTTTTAAAATATAAAGATTATTTTAGATAAACAAAACCATAAAAGCTTAAATTATCCATGATCAAAATCATACAAACTAAAATTGATCCTTTTTTTAATTTAAATTATACTTATTATGATATTAATAATTTATCATGAGTCAGTATGTCACGTAAACAGATACTAATGTAACTAAGACTTGATGGAAAAAATTTATATGTTATATTTTTAAAAATATAAAGATTATTTTAGATATTAATAAATTTAAAGATTTAAATAGCCCATCATCAAAATCAGTGTTGAATATGTTATGATGCTTTGTGGCAGCACTGACTACAATGACATTGCGGTTGCATAAGGTAGCCAACAATATATTTGCACCAAATAAAAAAGGAAACGAAGTGACCACTTCCAATGATCGAAACCCAAGTCACGGGCCTCTTGTAAAAGGAGAAAGTCTCAGGATTCTAACTGTTAACAAGATTATGGTTTATGATTCATGCTGAAACAAAGACAAGCCCAGGTAGCAGGTTATCCAAGTAATGAAAGAGATGCAGTGTAGGAGAATGTAAATTTACCTTAATGCATGCTTTGAGTTTTAGGATAGAAGAACTCACATAGTAAACAACTCAACAATGTTCAACTAGACGCTTGGCATGCTACTTACAAACATGTTTGAGCATCACGGTTTCCCAATTTCTCATAGCAACAAGGGATAAAGAAGTTCATTACACTAACAACAGTTTAGGTTGTCTAATTTTCTTGTATGCTGGTGATGTTCTGAAGAGATTTCATATCAAGGGATGATATGAAAACCAATATTACTACAGGAGAATAGGCATATAAGTTTGTCATATATACTTCTCTCAAGAAAATATTTGTCCTCCATGATTATTCTGAATCCATATAGCTCTCACTTAGCCTGCTTACAAGGACAAAGTAAAATGTAAAGGGAATCAATAAGAAACAGCCAATGATAGACAAAGACACCGGCTTCTGCTGCTTCACATTAATAGTATAAAAATCTATAATTATACTATATCAATAATGCGGAAATAATCTATATATCAGGATTGAAATAAAAAATGCATAGATCTAATTTACGATGTGTACCTTTAGATGTCATCTGTTCAGAGATCTCGTTTGATATGCTAAGCACCGTCTTGAACCAAGATTGCTGTAGGCACCGTCTTCAATCCAAGATCGCTGCGCAACTCTGATCTGCAAGGAGTAGATCCTTTCTCCTCTCTTTCTATCCTTTCATAGGATCACTAAAACTGATAGATTTTGGGGAGAGATTTTCGGGAGAGAGTTGAGGAGAAAAACTGAAATCCCTCAACGGAAAGGTATGTCTGTACGTGTATACGTGCTGACAACGTTTATCCAATCCCCTAAAGATCCTGTCCTTTAATAGGCGAGAGCAGAAGGTCTACGATAAGATCTCAGGAGATTCCTCCCATTAAGGTTATCTCCCGAGGAATCGTTCCATAAGTGGACTATTTCTATTGGCTAAAATAATTCAACGGAACCCAATTAGTTATCTTATTCAATTATAAAAGGGCCACAAAATCTAACATTCTCCCACTTGGCCCATTAATTGATAAGATATAAAAAAAATTAAAAATCAAAAATAAATAAAATAAAATTTGTTTGAAAATAATTTTACCTAATTGGATTCCAAAAATTTGAAAAGCATTTTATATATGGCCATGTTTTAAAATAAGCCAATAAGTCCAATAAACACAATAATACTATATTAAGTCCAACTATCAATACGAGTCATAGCGGTTGTATTTCATCAATGTTATACTCCCTTCTATGTACCACAACATTGTTAGTCTTTCCTAATATAGTCCATAATGACCTCTGTAATTTGTCTTGTCAAGACAATCCTGTTATTATATTCAACCATAATATGCATAAACATAAATGTAAACAGGATAGCAGAAACAAATAACTTTTAAGAAGAATGTCAAGAATAGCATCCACACAAACATGCATCACCATATCCTTTATGACTTGCTCACAAGCCCCATTCTAAGAACATGTTCTCTGAATATTTTACACTGTAGGGCTTTTGTCAATGGATCAGCAATCATCATAGTGGTACTCAAGTTCTCAATTGACACTTGTTGTTTCTGGACTCTTTCTCTAACCACCAAGTACTTTATCTCAATGTGCTTGGAACCACTAGAGTACTTGCCATTCTTAGAGAAGAAAACCGCTGCGGTATTATCACAAAATATCTTTAGTGGCTTGGCAATTGAGTCGACCATACCAAGTCCTGAGATGAAATTTCGCAACCATAAAGCTCGATTTGTGGCCTCAAAGCATGCCACAAATTCAGCTTCCATTGTTAATGATGCAATAAGCGATTGCTTTGTACTTTTCCAAGAAATTGCCCCACCAGCTAACATAAATACAAATCCTGAAGTGGACTTCCTACTGTCGAGGTAATTTACAAAATCAGCATCTGAATACCCTAACACTTCAAGCTGATATGATCTCTTGTATGTGAGTATATAATCTTTCGTCCCTTGTAGATATCTCATTATTTTCTTTGCAGCTTTCCAATGTTCCATTCCTGGGTTACTTTGGTATCTTCCCAGCATTACAACTGCAAAACTGATATCTGGTCTTGTACAGGTTTGAGCATATAATAGACTTCCAACTGCGCATCCATAAGAAATATTCTTCATTTGATTCTTTTGTAAATCATTTCTTGGGCATTAGTTTTGATTGAATTTTTCACCTCTAGTAATAGGTACAACATTGGCTGAGCAAAGCTACATATTAAATCTCTCCAAGATACGATCAATATATCCTTTCTGAGACAATCCTAATAATCCTTGAGATCTATCCCTGAATATTTCAATGCCAATGACATAGGCTGCCTCATTCATATCAACCATCTTAAAATTCTTGTTGAGAAATATCTTAGTTTCGTGCAATAAACCAAGATTACTACTGGCAAGTAAAATATCATCCACATATAAGACCAATATAATAAACTTGCTCCCACTTACTTTCAGATATATACACTGATCAACAGTGTTTTCGTTAAATCCGAAGGAAGTAATAGTATTATGAAACTTTATATACCATTGTCTAGAAGCTTGTTTAAGGCCATAAATGGATTTCTTAAGTTTACAAGCCCAATTTTTTTTCCCTTTTCAATGAATCCTTCAGGTTGTTCCATATAGATTTCCTCATCTAGATCCCCATTCAAAAATGCTGTTTTCACATCCATCTGATGCAACTCAAGATCACAATGAGCTACTAATACCATGACGATTCTTAATGAGTCCTTTTTAGAAACTAGAGAAAAAATCTCATTATAGTCGATGCCTTCCTTTTGAGAAAAACCTTTGGCCACAAGTCTGGCTTTATATCGTTCTATATTGCCCGTTGAGTCGCGTTTTGTCTTAAAGACCCATTTACAACTGACTCTTTTACAATCATTGGGCAATTCAACAATATCCCAGACACCATTCTGGACCATTGATTTTAACTCTTCTTTCATTGCATCATACCATTTTTCAGAATTGTTACTTTCTATGGCTTGTGAAAATGATAAGGGATCTCTTTTTATTCCTATATCATAATCTGATTTTTGTAGATATACCACATAATTATCAAAAATGACATGTTTCCTTTTCCTTTGAGATCTTCTCAAATCTGCCAATTGTGATTGTTCTACAAGATCATCGGCGGTGACATCAACATCATGTGAGAGTTCTTCGATATTATTTTGTTGTTCACTCTCATCAATACTCTCATTGATTTGAGGAACAACAATTTCTCAAATAGGAGATGATATGGGAGAATTAACATGAATCTCCTCGATATCAAAGTTAATCCTTCGAGATTTTTCACTCCCACTGATTTCATCATTTTCTAGGAATTTTGCATTACTAGATTCTACTATTCTCATACTATGATTAGGGCAATAAAATCTGTATCCCTTGGATTTTTCTGGATAACCAATAAAATATCCTGAAATAGTTCTTGGATCCAATTTCTTTTCATGTGGATTGAATACTCTTATCTCTGCAGGACATCCCCAAATATGTAAATGTCTCAGATTGGGCTTTCCTACCAGTTCATAACTCAAATGGAGTCGATGAAACTGACTTACTAGGAACCTTGTTCAAGATGTATATAGCTGTCCTAAGAGCTTCACCCCACATCGACTCAGGTACAAAGGAATAACTTATCATGCTCCTAACCATGTCCATCAGAGTACGATTTCGCCTTTCAGCAACACCGTTCTGCTATGACACACCTGGTAATGCATATTGAGCACAAATATCCCATTGTTCTAGAAATATAGCAAAAGGACCAATATTCTAATAAGATCCATCATATCTGCCATAGAATTCACCACCTCTATCAGATTTGACAATTTTAACTTTTCTATCTAATTGTCTCTCAACCTTATTTATGTATACTTCAAAAGTATCAACGGCTTGAGACTTTTCATGTATTAGATAAACATAGCCATATCTGGACAGATCATCTATAAATGTGATAAAATATTTTTCTCCACTAAAACAAGGAATATGGAGTGGTCCGCAGATATTAGTATGAATAATCTCAAGGAGTTCTTTACTTCTTGTGGTATTTTTCTTTATATGTTTAGTTTGCTTTCCCTTAATGCAATCTATACAAATATCAAAATCAATGAAGTCTAAATGTTCCAGAATATTATCCTTCAGTAATCTTTCAATTCTTTCCTCGGAGATATGTCCCAATCGTCTATGCCACAATATAGATCTTTCATTATTGAGACTACGTTTCAATCCAACACTTGATTACAGGGTCATTAATGTCTTTGTAAACTTAAGATCCAAATTAATTCTGTACAAACCATCACACAGAATTCCAAAACCAACTTTTATTGAATCATAAAACATACTGAGTTTGCCACTACCAAAAGAAAGACAATATCCTAACTTATCAATTCTAGAAAGAGAAATCAAATTTCTAGAAATTGTAGGGATATAACATGTGTCAACAAGATCCATCAAATGACCCGTCTCTAAGCGTAGATGATAAGTTCCCATTGATATCACTTTCGCTTTAAAACGATTTCCCATAATGATTAATCTTTCATGTTCTTTTGGTTTCTGAATTGAAAGAAATCCCTACATGTTATTTGTAACATGAGTTGAAGCACCAGAATCAATCCACCAAGTGTTAGAAGGAACTTCTGTAATGTTTGATTCGAAACATACAAAGGTCGAGTTAATACCTTTCTTTTCGAACCAAGTCTTGCGTTTAATGCAGTCATTCTTCACGTGTCCTTTCTTGCCACAAAAGAAGCACTTTACAATAAAGGCTTTCTTTTCACTAGTCCGTTTAACATTTTCAGACCCGGCAAGCTTCTTTGATTGATAATGCTTCAATTTTCTTTTCTCATTACCAGCTCCTTGAATAGTAGTCATGACATTATATGAACTTTCCTGTCTTAATCTCAATTCTTCCTAAATACACATACTAGTCAACTCATTCAAGTCCCACTTATCCTTATTTGTATTATAGTGAATCTTGAATGGGCCAAACTGAGAAGGAAGAGAATTGAGAATAAATTGCACGAGGAAAGATTCATCAACATTTATGCCTAATATTTTAAGTTTTGCAGCTTTGTCAGCCATATTGAGGATATGATCCTGAATTCCTTGAGTACCATCATATTGGGCTGTAGTCAGTTCTTTCATTAATATGCCAGCCAATGACTTATCAACAGATTTAAATCTGTCTTCAATAACCTTTAAATATTCCTTTACACTAGTTGCAATTGATAATGAAGTCTTTATGTTATTTGCAATTATCATTCTTATGAACATTAAACTGACCCTATCAGATCTTTCCCAAGCCTTCATTTCATTGACTTGTTCTATAGTACTTTCATCAGTGAAGTCTGCAGGCTTTTCAACAAGTAATGCTAAATCAAGATCTAATACTCCGAGTGTGAATTGCACATGCTCTAACCATTCTGAATAATTTGATCCAGAGAGTACAGGGACACTTGAAGCATATGAATGTATATGCGGAAGTACCACTGCAAAAATATATAATAACATTAATGCTTTGTGTTTGTTAAAAAATTAATGAATTATTGATATGATCTATATTACACCTTTGGGTGAAATATTGACATATCTAATGTTCACTCAAAGAATATTTATGGAGGACTGATACTATCCTTGTGGAATAGTGTTGTTATATTTGGGTATACAACCATAAATTGCAAGGATATCCAAAATAGTATCATTCTACCTCATCACATAATTATTTGAATTAGATTCTCCTTTGAGATTATCTAAATCTCCTAATTATATGTGTCATTATGAATATTATTTTCTTAATGTCATTTATGATTAATTCCTTAATATTATTTTATAAGTCATTAGTCTAGGTCACTTTGGTGGCTACAAGACTAATGCAATAATATAAAATATCCTATAAATGACAAGACTTTTATTGCAATTCATATCACAAAAGTTTATCATCCCAGGCCACTTTGGCAGCTACAGGTCAGATAAAACTTAAGGAGATGAATTACAAAATAATATTCATCAAATTTCTTTAATTTTTGCTAAGCAATTCAATAATAAAATAACCATAAGAATTATTGAATATTAATGCTAAGCAGTTCAATAATAAAATAACAGTAATAATTATTGAACATTAATGCTAAGCGATTTCAATAATAAAATAACAGTAATAATTATTGAACATTAATGCTAAGCGATTTCAATAATAAAATAACCAGAATAATTATTGAACATTAATGCCAAGTAGTTCAATAATAAAATAACAGCAATGATAATTATTAAACATTAAGCAGTTTTAATAATAAAATAACTATAATAATTATTGAATATTAAAGCTAAGTAATTCAATAATAAATAACAATAACAATTATTGAATCTTAATCAATAAAAGAAAACTCATATGATAATCATGATAACATATAAATCATGCCTTCATGTGAAAGATAAATATTATTTCATAATTTTAAATATATACATGTGAATAAATAAATAAAATTCCAAGAGCAATAATTGGATTTTTTTTATCACATGCATAATCAATTATTCATATGAGAAAACTATAAAGTAAACCATAATTTATAGTTTTTTAATCAAAAATTAAATCCAATCAAATAATCAAAAATATAATTATGATTAAAATTAATCATAATTATAATAAATCATATTTATTAATTTTATAATTGAGAATATAAACTAAATTTCTCAATTTTGATAAAATCATAAATATTTAAAAGGATTTAAATCGGAAATATACGATGGTAGAACTGTAATTTGACAAAAATTAGACCCAAGGGTAAAATCGTAAATATGTTGACAGAACATAAACTGAAATTATGAAATTTGCAAGGGTAAAACTGTAATTTTATGAAACCCTAACCTCGAGGGCAAAATCATAATTATGACAAAACCCTAATCTGCCTTCGCCGTCGCCACTGCCTGTGCGTGCGGCGCTGCCGCTGCTGCGCGCGGGTGCCGCCTGTGCGTGGGCCGACGCTTGTGCGCGGTTGCCTGCGGCTATTCCGGCCTGTGCGCGGCGCGCATGGCTGGCCGCGGCTGTTGCCAACGCGTGGCCGTTGCCACCGCGGGGATGCCTTTGCCAACGCGCGGCCGCTGCCACTATGGGGATGCCTTTGCCCACGCATGGCTGCTGCGACGATTCCTGCCCGTGCGCTGCTACTGTTAGCGCGCGGCCGTCGCCTGTGCACGGCCTACCCACGCATGGCCGTCACTTGGGCTGTGTGCCTACGTGCGGCCGACCGTCGCATGGACGGGTTCTAGCCGTGTGCGGCCGGCCGTCGAGGTTCTATGATGCCGTACAGGACGGGGTTTTGTGATGCCCGCGTACGAGACGTAGTTTTGTGATGCGCAGCGAGGTCGACGGTGACCATTGCTGCTTAATAATTCTTAGAGAATAAAGATAATTTTATGCATCGTAAATGAATTTACAGATCTAATGCATTTGATCTCAAGAAAACTTAAGCTCTGATACCAATTGATAGCATAAAAATCTATAATTATGCTATATCAATAATACGAAAATAACCTATATGCTAGGATTGAAATAAAAAATGCATAGATCTAATTTACGATGCGTACCTTTAGATGTCATCTGTTCAGATATCTCGTTTGATCTGCTAAGCACTGTCTTGAACCAAGATTGCTGTAGGCACCACCGTCTTCAATCCAAGATCGCTATGCAACTCTGATCTGGGAATAGATCTGAAGTATATCCTTTCTCCTCTCTTCCTGTCCTTTCACAGGATCACTAAAACTGATAGATTTTGAGAAGAGATTTTCGGGAGAGAGTTGAGGAAGAACCCAATTAGTTATCTTATTCAATTATAAAAGGGCAAAGTGCATTGTTTTATACAGAGTTATATGATGATAAAAGAACGCAAATTTCATAGTAGCTTCCACTTTGTTCATGTCATCACTCAACGACATCAAAGTTGTGGCATCGATCAGACTTACATCAAAAATAAAAGAAGGGTGATGATGATGATGTTACATTAGAAGACTCAATGGATCTCCGATGGACTCAACCAACGAACGAAGTTGAAATTGTGAGGCTCCAAAAGAGGACAGACGTGAATAGTTTGAAGAGTACACCACCAATTAATCTGTAAAACTCCATCACAACATCCGATGTGTCGAGAGTTCCACAAGGTGGACCTACTCACCACCCTAGGCTTGTATACCTTCTACAAGCTCCCAGGCTCCAGCACAATCCTAAGGGGAGAGAGAGAGAGAGAGAATGGGTATTAGTCTTTTATCGACAGTATACCAATTGCCGGAGCTCAACCGGTCCAACCTCGGAAGCAGTGTGTCACTGCTCATGTTCAACTGGTGTGAGTTCAGTTTCTCCAGTTTCACCCGTGGCTGGACGCCGACCGCGTTCCGGTGGCCAACGATCACCTTCTCGGTGATCGATGACATCGTCTGGGCCTTTGTTATGGTCACAGAGTCGGTAGCATTGGGCGCCATGCTCTGCTTCTTCTACGTCTTCTGTGGATGCAGCGTGTGAGAACGCAACTTCTGCAAGCCTGCACTGCTCGACCTCTGATACTTTTTGTGTCCTGCTGCAATTTGGGAACAGGGATGATGGTTGTTGGTAGGTAGGTAGGTAGGATTGTTAGGTGTGTTAGATTTTGTAAATTAACAACATCTAATTTTTTTTATTTATAATTTTTAATAAAATAAGTTTTTATTCTTCTTGTATCACTAATATTAATTATCTCAATATGATCTGCTGATATTATCCTAAGTAATTTTCTCTTATTATATTCTTTCTTGTAGGTACATCTAATTCTATCTCTTTTTTTATTAATTCTATATATCTATCTATGTTAATAATTTTATTTTAGTAACACAGTTTTTTGTAATCATTTTTTAATCGCCATAAAATATATAATTATTTTATAAATTTTTTAATTAAAATGGACTCGGTAATTACATAAGACTCTTGAGAGACTCTTTCAACTTTAATCATCATATTTTTTTTATATATAGTGAATAATATCTTCATTCATTCGTCTCTTCATCTTTTTTAACAATCGATCCATGAGGTATTACAGTGCTAATCCCTAATGATAATAATGCTTAGATTCATCAACTAATGCGGCGACCAAGTGTTGTGAATACAAACCTGGAGTGGGTAAGAATGAAGGATTCAACAGCCTGTTGTTATATCTAGTGTAATTGCTCAACGATATTTAATATGGAGTCTGCATTCTGAAATCAGACAAGAGTGCAGAATGATCTCAGAAACAACCTGCAATATTTTTTTTATAAAACTAATTAATCATTAACACAAATGAATTGTTCTGATTACACCCAAGTAATTGTCCAAGGAATGGTAGCCACTATGTTACTTCTTCCATTACTAAAGAACTTACTCAAGGACTTGGAGAAGTTCTCTATCCACCTTCATTTATGAGAGCTAGTTTAGCTGACGGAGGCCACAAGAAAAAAGTTAGGCGTCGAAGCCTGCACAATGGTAAAGTCAGAATGAAAAATACTTGCAAAACCTTCATAATATTAGATTATTAAATACTTGGAAAGGACATTCTGATTGAACAATTTCATTCATGCAAAAAGAGTTTTCTTTTTCGAAAAAGATTTCAGAGCATTAAATAGAATGCAATTCAGGAAGTCACTCACTCTTCAAATGTTAGTATATTTTGGTTTTAGCAAAACTAGCTAATCAATTGGCTCCCTGTTGTTATCTGAACATATAACACACTCTGTATTCAACAAAAGCCTTTAACTTCTCTCTAGTGTCCTCAATAAATTAACATTAAACCAAAGACGACAGACTTTTTGTGAGACATGAAAGAATCGATTATAAATTTCGTTGTTAGATTAATCTTAACTCTATTTTCCTATTAGTATATTATATATTAATATTAAAATATTACTTAAATATTGAATATAAAATTAAAATAAAAACAAAGTGAAAAATGAAAGTAAAACAAGTGTTCATCATGCATTGGTGGGGTATAAGATAATCTTATGATAACCTTTAAAATTTTATGTCACCATATATGTAGTATATCTTTTTTCGAAAAGTAATTAATTAAATTCACAAAAATTTTATGTCACCATATATGTAGTATACTAGTGTTAGGACCACTAAAAGAGGAGGGTGAATTAGTACTTTTATAAAATCCTCAACGATTTGAAAATTCTAAAATCGTATCGGAAAGATGTTTAACTTGAAAGCGTGTTTGTAAGGTAGTAAAAATAATAAGTAAGTAAATCAATTTACAATATAAATGAAAAGCATGAAAGAAATGCAAAATGAGTTTTATAGTGGTTTAATCGTTGTGACCTATATTTACTCCCGATTTTTCTTTACTTAAGGTCATCGACTTCCACTACCGATCTTCTTTCAATGGGCATAGACCAATTATCTTTTTACAATTCTTTCTCTTTTTGATAGGTTCAAGAGATAGCCTTTACAACCCTCAAGAAAACTCTCACACATCTTTTTTAGAACAATCTTTAAGCTCAAGGAGGAGAGAACTTAATCTTTTCAATACTTTTACCACTTAGAATTCTTTCCCCTTTCTGCTTAATTCTTACTTCTCCATGCAGGAATAGTTGAGGTATTTATAGACCCCAAATGACTTAAAAAATGGAGCCAAAAAAGGTCTCATCCTGGGTTTCTCGGGTCTTAGCGGTGCCATCACCTGTGTTGGGTGATACTATCGCCTACAGCACTGACACTGAGCGGTACCACTATCAATACCCTCTAACACTAGGTGGTACCATTGCCTAATCTGATGGTACCATCACTTGACATAATCTAGGAGATTGTGTCTAGGCGGTACTATCGCTTAACACAATCTTAAAAATTATGTTTGGACGGGACCACCACCCAGTCTGGGCGGTACCATCGCCAGACCTTACTATAGGATAGTGAATGAGCCAAACTAATTGAGTTAGCATTGTTTCATCCTAAAACCGACTCAATTAGTCCTAAATTAACTCGATCTAGACACACAATTATAAGCATGAATTCTATGTTGTCTAACATGTCATTAGTTTATCCAGTGCTTCGTCCAATCTTTCGACGCATCATTCTCTCCTTCGGTATATTGCCCAATCGGCATGTTGACTCCCGTAACTTTTGATCTCCTTGATGCAATGTCAGATTCTTTGACTTGATGCCCAAACTCACAATACTAAGCCTTCTACTAATACGTCGACCGATCCTCCAACCAGACGTCCAATCTTTTTACATATTCCACTCCAACCTAATGTCTTATTTCTCTTACTTTAATTAATTTATCTTTTCTAATCGAAGTTAGTCCTACGTTACTCAAATCACAGATTAGATCATAAACTCATCAATTGATTTTATCATTAAAATTCAAGATTCAACAACTCAAACTCATATTTTATTAAGCATTTTATCTCATTTTAAAATTAATTTATTATAGCAAATGCTAGTGACAATATGGGTTTGAACAAAGCTAATTCATTCATAGTTGAAGCCAAACATCTCCTTTTTCGAAACATTCATCGCCATTGTTGCATCAAATTCAATTATAATATATATTACATCTCGATCTAATTAACAATCCAACACCATCTTCCAATTGCATTTGGCTAGAGGCATCATCTATATTCAGTTTGATGTCTCCCACTTTGTTAGAATTGACACATCTCAACTTGTTTGGCTAGGGAGAAGAGACTCCACCCTCGTCCATGGTGGATAAAGATGAAGATATACTATGGCATATATGTATCTATATATGTATATATATGTATATATACATATATGTATATGTGTATATACATATATGTATATGTGTATATACATATATGTGTATATACATATGTATATACACATATATACATATGTATATATACATATATATACATATATATGTATATGTATAATGTATATATATACATATACATATATAAATATATGTATATACACATATATACATATATGTATATATGTATATATATATACATATGGATATATGTATTTATGTATGCATATATGTATATATATATATATATTATAATATATATATATATACATATACATATATAAATATATGTATATATGTATATATATACATATATGTATCTATGTATGTATATATATGTATATATATACATATATATACGTTCATCATGTAAAAATACATGATTTCCTAAATAATAATACTAACAATAATAATAAAATCATAAATAGATTCATCATAATTAGAATCTGTCCGCAATAAATAAATATATACATTCATACATTTACTATATATAATAATGTTGACTGAACTGTTCTTTCCCATACTAAAACTGCTGCTGCTGCAACCACATATCATCATCCATGCCGAATAGGCTCTGCCCCCATCCACTCTGATCAAAGCCCACCAGCCCCAAGACGTCGTGATAACTTTCGGGGCTCGGTAGAGTCTCCAGCCACCACGTGCTGAACTGCGACTTCTCGAACCAATCACCAGTCATGTTGTGATCGCTTCCCTGGGTGCTGACGGCGAAGCAGTCGGAGGCCGCGGCTGACGGGTCCTGCATGTCGAACGACTCCGCATCCGATGAACCAAATGCGCTGCTCTTCTCCTGCACAAGCTCGTGGGTTCCGCTGATCGCAATCCGTTCATGCTGGTGCACGGAAGCTGCACGGATCCGCTCCATGAGCCGAGGCATCAACATGTACCTCGTGATGTCTTTGAACTGCTTGCTGTTGACGTCGCACTGGAGTTGCTTTGCATGCTTTTGCACCTTGGTCCGCCAGTAGTTCTTGATCTCGTTGTCCGTCCTCCCCGGCAAGTGCTGTGCTATCTTCGACCACCTACAAGGAGAACCATTCATGACACTCTGTTTAGGACTAGGTGTCGTGTGGAAGACAAGGTTGCTAAAAGGTTCTTCTGTGGAGTTCGCTCACCGGTTTCCCCAGCGAGAATGAAGCTCGAAAATGAGGAGTTGCTCTTCCGGAGTAATGTTGCCATGCCGGACATCCGGGCGGAGATAGTTGAGCCACCGGAGCCGGCAACTCTTGCCGGTTCTCTTGAGACCTGTTTCATATCCGAAAAAGTCATGAGAGATGCTCTGTCTTGCAAGTATGACTGGAAGGAACAATTAGCGAACGAGGAATCGATCTGCTACCTGAGCAACGGGCTACTGAGTTCCATCGGCCCTCGCGATGGACAGCAATATAGTTCATCAGTAAAAGGTCTTCTTCCACAGTCCAAGGCCCTTTTCTCAGGTCGTCCTCTTCGCTTGGCGGTGAGTCAGACCTACGAGCATCGTCATGAAGCTCCATGGCCTCTTTTACGCCTTGAAGCTCTAACTATAGCAGATTGAGTCGATAGAGAAAGCGAGAGAGAGAGAGAGAGAGAGAGAGAGAGAGAGAGAGAGAGAGGATGATAAGAACTTGACAGATAGGTGGGCATTTATAGTGTGCACTGTAAACAAAACGTGTAACGTAGACGTCGGCCAAAACACGACTCCTTTGAACTCTTTAAAGCCTAAAGAAAGGGCTTTAAACACATCAAAAGCTCAAGAATAATGGCTTTGAAGTTTGACTGGTCTTCTCTCGACCCGCTGCGTTCCTTCTTCCCCCGTCTCACTTTGTCAATTCACTAGTGTGTGATTCTTTGTCTTATCCGCACACCTATTTTTGCCCCCTAAAATAAGGTGAGAAGAGTAGACCGGTTTGGCTTCTTCTTCTTCTTCTTCCTAAGTTTGACCGGGACCCAAGGCTGGAGATGCTGAGCGCTAGCTAGCTAACGTAGGGTCAGTTTCCAAGGTTGGACTTGAGAAAATTGGGTATAGAGCATTAGGGGTTTAACAGTCTGTATAAAAATTCTTTTGTGATAATTCAATGACATGCTACATGTTTTCTTTCTCTTCTACACTTGTTAGATTGAATGAGGTGGACTTTCACCTACTTGCTCAAGCAAAATATACAATTTGATGCACGGTATACTTGTGGGGTTTTGACATTCTCGAAGAGGTCGATCCATGGTGAGCAGGTCAAGCAACTCAATCGACGACGACTCCAGAGAGCTGAAATTGAATGCCAAGAAGTTTTAAGCAGGTCAAGAGGCCATTGGTTTGCCTCAAAGCTTCACGTACAATCCACAACAGCAACCAACTTAAAACTACAGGTTATTACTACAAAGCAAGTAGTAATGAAGCACACATGAAGAGTGAGAAAGACATTGTTTTTGATACCACAGGCTATTACTAGGAAACTTTCCGCCATGGTCTATAAGGAGAGTTGCCAAGGATAGTTTCTTCTTGTGAAATATAACTTTCTACATGGATCAAACATACTTCACCTATGAATTCTGAAGGCTTCACTTGTTTTATCATTATAATAGCTTAAAGAGCATCCAGGTTTAAAAGGAACATAAATAAGATAGTATAGATGGCATTGTTATGTAGAGATAAGAGCCGGATACATGCATAATTAGCATGAATTAGACAACTTACTGTTAAGATAAAAGCACCACCGAACCAGCCATGAATCCTTCTTATTAATGCCCGTCAGAGACCGGAAAGATAGAGAATCAAATATAAGAAGGGATCATAATATGTATAAATAGTCATCAAGTTCACTATGTCAAACATACTTTTTTAATTATATCTTATATTATATCATGGTATTAGAGCATCTTGCCTAGAGCCAGCTCTCTTCTCACTATTCGACTCCTCACCAATCTTGTCGGTGGAGGTGCTCGATGCTGAGAACCCTCTCTCATTTTTTCTCAACGAACGGTGCATGTCTTCTCCTGTTGTTACTTTGCACTAGTACCTCTAGCGTTGCAAACACCGGTGCTTCTTCCCTCCCCGACACTGCTCTTTATCCTCAATGTTGCTTCTCCTCTTCCGACGACAGAGGAGAAGGCTTTCTACGGCTGCATTTTTCCGTCGACCACCTAATCTACCAGCGAACCCCTCTTCTTCCCTACTCAACACCATCTTCTGTTGATCCATCCTCGCCATCATCCTTGCTAGCAACAGCAAACCACCTCCTTGCCACTCACTGGAGCCGACTACTAATCGAAGCTGGCTTCCTCCAATCGATCTCTCACAAATTTGCAACAAGAACTACATATTGGTAAGAACTACAATTCTCTCACAGATCTGCCTCAATACCCTCTACCCTCCTCATGGCAAGAACTGTAGATCTCTCATAGAATGTAATGATCGCTATGGCAAACTGCGGACAAACACTTCCACTGTCGAAGACTCCTCTCCTCTTCTCCCTCAGAGTAAAGATACGCAAGGAACATTGTTGCTGTCATCCCTTACGTGACGAATGAGTGTAGCAACCCAGATATCTGGTGCAAAGAAGACGAGCTACTCCTGCAATCGTTCCTTACGAACTATACTACAACGGAGCAGTAGCGATTCCATACCCAGCACTGCAGCGGAGTGACTCATCTTATCCTGATTGTTGTCACAAGCATCGGTCATAACAAAACAGACTTGCTCCCTCAAGTCATCACTGACGACGTCCTCACAGTCCAGCCTCTTATCGAGCCACAAACTTTAATCTCCTTGCTACCCATCACTGTCATCACTGCTAAGCAAGGAACAGTAGTTCTTCATCACTGATGCACCACCAATGCTGCCCTCCAACAGAAATTCTACGCTGTAGCTCTCTCCAGCATTACTGCAACTATCTCTAACACTGCAAGCCTACAAACATTGTTGTAACTCTCTCCAATATCGCTACAGCTTTCTCTAGCATCACTGTAGCTTTCTCTAGCATCGCTGCAGCTTTCTCCAACGTCACTATAGCTTTCTCTAATGCTGCTAACACTACTGTAGCTCTCTCAAACACTACTGTAAATCTCTCCAGCATTGAAAACAATATTGCAGTCCTCTAGTAGATCTATAAAACTATAGCAACTTAGCCTCTGGCTGCAGCTATTGGGCCGACAACCCATGTTCAGCCCAAAGTGGGCTTTATCAGCCCACAACTCACCCCCTCTTTGACCTAACCCTAGATCAAAGTTAAGGGGGTACGAGGGCTACGTTTTGCAGGCAAAAAAAGGCAACAACGTGGGAGAAGGCTGCAGCCACATGATTCCAAAGAAGAGGAGGAGAACAAGGCAGAAAAATAAGAGAAAGAAAGGGAAGAAGACAAGGACAACATAGAGAGATTGTTCTCAATCATCCAGTAGTGCTTTTATCTCATGTTAGATCAGATCTACAGTAAATTCTTACTATGATTACTTGGGAAGAAATATGGAGGATTTAGATATTATGCACAGTGACATGATCCTTGTATCCTAGTTGTTCTCTTGTGATTGTTGCTAGGGTTTTGGGCAAGAGATTGAGATTTATATATTCATTATTCATATAGTGGATTATCTCTAGTTTGCCCCATGGTTTTTACCCTTCATATTGAAAGGGTTTTACACGTATATCTTGGTATTCTATTTGATTGTGGTTTCATTTAATTCCACTGCGTATTATGGTCTTCTAGTACTTGTTCATATACAAAAATTATTTCTCTTTATATCTCATCAACTGGTATCAGAGCAGGGTTTTGGTGATTTAATTTTGTATTTGAACATGGAGGCCAATAGTGTTTCTCGCATGATTAATTTGAATGGAAACAATTGGATGATATGGAAACCAAGAATGGAATATCTCTTGTATTGCAAAGATTTGTATGGACCTTTGTAGGGGGATAGTACAAAACTTACAATTATGACAAATGATGAGTGGAAGAGGTTAGATCAAAAAATAGTTGGGTTTATTCGACAGTAGCTTGATTATAGTATCTTTCACCATGTTTCTACTAAAATCTTTGCATATTCTCTTTGGAAAAAGTTGGAAAGTCTCTATGAAAGAAAAACAGTTAGCAACGAAGCTTTTTTGATCAGAAAACTTGTGAACCTAAAATATATAGAGGATGCTTCTATTGCTGAGTATTTGAATGGAATGCAGAGTATCACTAACCATTTATTCTTTATGAAAATGTCTCTTGATGATGAGTTGCAGGCATTGTTACTTCTCAGTTCATTGCTAGAAAATTGGGAGATATCGATGGTTTTCCTTAGTAATTCTGCACCAGATGGTGTTGTCACAATGAGTCAAGTAACAAGCAGTTTATTAAATGAGGAGTTGAGAAGAAAGAATTTAGCAACATCTCAGAATGATTCACAGACACTTATTTCATAGAACAAAGGAAGGGCAAAGTCTAGAAGTAGTTCACGCATGGGTAGAAGCAAGTCAAGATTAAGAAAAGATATTATTTATTATAACTGTAGTAAGAAAGGACATTACAAGAATCAATATAAGCAATCTAAGAAGAGCAAGAAAAAAGGAAAAGAAGTGGAGTCTACAGAGTCAAAAGATAACACTACAACTATAGTGCAAGGTGGTGATTATTTGATTTTGTCTCCTTTTGATGATATCTTTTTTTGTATGTGTCAGGATTTTGAGTGAGTGATTGACATAGGTGCTTCTTATCATACTACACCACAGAGGGAGTTTTTTGCTACCTATAGGTTTGAAAATTTTGGTGTTGTCAAGATGGGTAACTATGGCACGACAGACATCACTGGAATGAGTGATATACATTTAAAGACCAATCTTAGCTGCAAGTTAGTGATTAAAGATATGAGGCTAAATTTAATTTCAATTGGAAGGCTAGATGATGAAGACTATGATAGCAAATTTTATAGAGAGCAATGGAAGCTCAGTAAGGGTTCTCTTGTTATAGCTAATGGCAAGAAATGTCATACTTTGTACAGGCTGCAGGCTAAAGCTTATGGTGAGTAGTTAAATGCTACAGAGAAAGATTTCAACATGGAGTTATGGCATAGGCGATTGGGACACATGAGCGAGAAGGGGTTGCAAGCTCTTTCCAAGAGAGAGGTATTGCCAGACCTCAGAGGTATACATCTGAACCCTTGTATTGATTGTTTGGCTGATAAACAAACAGAGTTTCATTTGCTAGTCCTGCTTTGTCTAGAAAAATGCATGCCTTAGACCATGTTTATACAAATGTATGTGGTCCTTTGAGGCCAAAAACTCCTGGTGGATCTATTGATGTTATTGGTATAGGTGGTGCACTTTATTTTGTCACTTTTATAGATGATTTTTTTAGAAAGTTTGAGCTTATGCTTTGAAGATCAAAGATCAGGTTATTAATGTCTTCAAAGAGTTTCATGCCAGGGTTGAAAGGGAGACAGGAAGGCAATTAAAATGCATAAGATCAGATAATGGTGATGAGTACATAGGATTATTTAATGATTATTGCAGGTCACATGGGATCCAACATGAGATGACAATTCCTGGTACACCTCAGCATAATGCAATTATAAAGAGGATGAACCACACCATCATGGAAAAGATCAGATGTATGCTTTCACAGGCCAAGCTACCCAAAAGGTTTTGGGATGATGCTTTGAAGACTACAGTTGATGTGATCAATTTATCACCATATATAGCCCTAGATGGTGATGTTGTAGAGCATATATGATTCGGAAAAGATATTTCCTACAAGCATTTGAGAGAGTTTGGTTGTCATGCATTTGCACATATTCCAAACAATGAGAGGTCCAAGCTGGATGGTAAGACTAAAGAATGTATTTTTCTTAGCTACTCACATGATCATGTTGGTTACAGGCTTTAGGATCCAGAAAAGCAGAAGGTGTTTAGAAGCAGAGACGTAGTCTTCTTTGAGGATCAAACTTTTGAAGATTTGAAGAAGAAGGTATCAGCTAAGACTTCTATAGAAGGATTAGCAGATTGTGACCCATTTACTCCTCTAGTATATCAGGGTGATGGGGGAGATGTGCAGGAAGATGGTGTAGAGCCTGATGTTGATCTACCTGTAGGACATGTTGAGCAAGAAGAAATTGGAGAGCAAGTTCCCGTAGAACCTCAGTTGAGAAGATCTTCTAGACAACGTCAATCTTCCAGAAGATACTCTATAGATGAGTATGTGATGCTTACTGATGCAGGTGAACCAGAGAGTTACTAGGAAGCAGTTGAAAGTGAACAGAAAAAGAAGTGATTAATTGCTATGCAACAAGAGATGGACGCTCTTCAAAAGAACCACACTTATGATTTGGTGCTACTACCAAATGGAATGAATGCCTTGAAGAACAAGTGGGTTTTCAGGTTCGAAACTCAAGAATATTGTTCTCAACCAAAGTACAAAGCTAGATTGGTTGTGAAAGGCTTTGGTCGAAAGAAAAGTATTGACTTTGAAGAGATTTTTTCTCCTGTTATTAAAATATCTTCTATTCGTGTTGCTCTTGGTATTGCTGCTAGGCAGGACTTAGAGGTTGAGCAATTAGATATGAAGACATATTTCCTTCATGGGGATTTGGAGGAGGAAATTTATATAGAGCAACCAGAAGGCTTCAAAGTCAAAGGTAAAGAGAACTTTGTCTACAAGTTGAAGAAGAGTTTGTATGGGCTGAAGCAAGCTCCAAGGCAGTGGTACAGAAAGTTTGATTCATTTATGATAGAAAATGAATACAAAAGAACGACTTCAGATTATTGTGTGTACATCAAATGGTTTGGTGAAGATTTTATTATTCTCTTACTTTATATTGATAACATGCTTATTCTTGGGAAAGATATGTCTAACATTGACATGTTGAAAAAGGAACTGAGTGAGTCTTTTGCAATGAAGAACATGGGGCCAGCAAAGCAAATACTGGGCATGCAGATTTCCCATGACAAGAAAAATAAGAAGATTTTGTTGTCACAGGAGAAATACATCGAGAAGGTATTGGAAAGATTAGTATGAGCAATGCAAAACCAGTTGGTTCTCCTCTTGCACGTCACTTCAAGTTGTGCTCAGAACAGAATTCGTCAAGTGATGAGGAGAAGGAGAAAATGCAAAAGGTTCCTTATGCTTCAATTGTTGGAAGTTTAATGTATGCAATGATATGTACGAGGCCAGACATCGCATATGCAGTGGGTGTTACTAGCAGATTTCTTACAAATCCAAGCAAAGAGCACTAGGCAGCAGTGAAGTGGATTTTTAGATATCTCAGAGGGAGCTCTAAGGTTTATTTAAACTTTGGAGGTGGACCACATGTGTTAATAGGTTACACAAATGCAGATTTGGCAAGAGATATAGATATGAGGAAGTCTACTTCAGGTTATGTACTTACTTTTGTAGGGGGAGCTGTGTCATGGAAATCTAGGTTGCAAAGGTGTATTGCCTCTCCACTACAGAAGCAAAATATATTGCTGCTACAAAGGTATGTAAAGAAATATTATAGATAAAAGAATTCTTATAAGAATTGGGACTGAAATAGGAAAATTATGTGGTGCATTGTGATAGCCAGAGTGTCATCCATTTGTGTCGAACCCAATGTTTCATTCCAAGTCAAAGCATATAGATGTCAGATACCACTGGATTTGAAATATATTTGAAGAGAAGCAATTGCAATTTCAGAAAATTCACACAGATGACAACGAAGTAGACATATTGACAAAAACTTTACCAAAAGAAAGACAGGAGATATATCGATCGCTGGTCGGCATGGCTTCACATTGAGGAGTCATGGGACAGCCTCCCTTATGAGCTAAAGGGGGAGGTTATTGGGCTGACAGCCCATGTTTAGCCCACAACTCACCCCCTCTTTGACCTAAGCATAGATCAAAGTTAAGGGAGTGTGGGGGCTAGGCAGAAAAAGGCAACAACGTGGGAGAAGGCTGCAGCCATGTGATTCCAAAGAAGAGGAGGAGAACAAGGCAGAAAAATAAGAGAAAGAAAGGGAAGAAGATAAGGATAACACAGAGAGACTGTTCTCAATCATCTAGCAATGCTTTCATCTCAGGTTAGATCAGATCTACAGTAAATTCTTACTGTGATTATTTAGGAAGAAATAGGGAGGATTTAGATATTGTGCACAATGACGTGATCCTTGTATCCCAGTTGTTCTCTTGTGATTGTTGCTAGGGTTTTGGGCAAGAGATTGAGATTTGTATATTCATTATTCTTATAATGGATTATCTCTAGTTTGCCCCGTGGTTTTTACCCTTCACATTGAAGGGGTTTTACACATATATCTTAGTATTCTATTTGATTGTGGTTCTATTTAATTCTACTGTGTATTATAGTCTTCTAGTACTTGTTTATATACAAAAGTTATTTTTCTTTATATCCCATCAACAGCAACCATACCTTTGAAAAAAGCACTACTCCTCACCAGTGCATCACTAGCGCTGCCCTCTGGTAGAGTTCTGTGCTGCAACTCTTTCCAGCATTGCAAACAGTATTTCAGTCCTCCAGTAGATCTATAAAACTATAGTAACTTAGCCTCCAGTTGCATCTACCCTTCTACAGCTGACGACTCCCTTAGATACGTATCATCAAATGTCTTCATCGTCTACCTTTGACACCCTAGTTATTGTCCTTGTAGGGAACCATAGCACTTCTCAATCTACAGGCCTTATCAACATAAATGTTGTAGCACTCATTCCCTTCAAATTATCCAAAGATAGCAACTACGCATCTTTGCGGGCATAATTTTTTAATCTTCTATTTGGATATGATCTCTTAGGCTACCTTTATGGTTCTCTCCAATGTCCACCTGTAATGGTCAACATCCCAGGAGACCCAAGTCTAATACTAAATCCAAACCACAAACTATGGTTATGTCAATATCGCATTATCCTCCAAGCTATTCAAGCCTTCGTCGCTGGGTCTATCGCCCCGTTGATATCTTCATGTATAGCTACTACAGAAGCATGGTACAAGTTATAAACCACCATGGCAAATTGCTCCCGTACTCGCATGCTTGGATTTCTATCAAATCTGATGACAACGAAACAAGAGGGAAGTATCATTATTGACTAACTATAAAATATTAAAGTTATTATTGATGACTTAGCACATAAGTAGGTAGCTCCAATATTATCACAATATTTTGTAGGAGTAATGGTAGAGTGGAAGTTGAGTTCCTTGAGCAGATTTGTGATCCAATTGAATTCAGTAGTGGCGGTGACAATAACACGATATTCAGCTTCAATTATAGACCGTGCGATTGTCTTTTGTTTTTTAGAACTCTAATTGATTGGAGTAGCTCCAAGGAAAATAATATACCCTGATGTGGATATTTTATTATCAAAGTTTTCTGCCCAATCAGCATCAACAAAGGCATGGAGATGGAGTAGAGCATTTTTGCGAAGAAAAAGATCATGATTAAGGGTCCCTTTAAGATACCGTAAAATTCGTTTGACCATAGACTAATGCATAGTAGATGGTTGATGCATGAATTATAATAATTTATTGACTACAAATGAGATGTCTGAGCAAGTGAGAGCCAAGTACTGTAAGAAGTCAAGGACTTATCGGTATTGAGTAGAATTCGTAGAAGGGCTTCTATCACATAGCTTGAGTGATTCACTATTAGAGAGGGGAGTTGTAACATATTTTGCATCCTGCATATTTTTCTTTGATAATAGATCTTGAATATACTTTCTTTGGGATAAGAAGAGACCTGAAGATGTAAATGTTGTCTCTATTCCCAGAAAGTAGCTTAAGGTTCCTAGATCTTTTAGGGAGAATCGATCAACCAATTATTTTATAAAAGCCTGAGTCTCTAAGGGATTATTGCCCGTGATAATAATATAATCAACATACACCCAAATATATATTATGCCTCTATTTTGTTGTCGTAGGAATAACGAAGTATCAGACGTGGAATTGATGAAGCCAATTGATGCCAAAAATAAGTCAAGTTCAGTATACCAAACTCTAGGAGCTTGACGAAGTTCATAAATAGTTTTTTGTAGTTTACAAATATGCCTTGGATATTAAGAGTGGATGAAGCCAAGAGGTTACTGCATGAAGACATTTTCAGTTAAAGTTCCTTATAAAAAGTCATTGTTAACATCAAATTATCGTAAATGCTAACCTTTTGAGATGGTCAAACTCAAAAGAAGTTGGATTGTTATGGGTTTAATAATGGGACTAAATGTCTTTGTGAAGTCAACACCAAGGCATTGATGAAATCCTTTAGCCACTAGACGCGCTTTATATCTAGCAACGGATCCATCTGAGTTCTGCTTAATTCAAAAGACCCACTTACACCCGATGATATTTTGTGTGGGATGAGAAGGTACAAGAGTCCATGTAGAATTATGGATAAGGTTATCATATTCTTCACATATAGCTTTACGCTAGTGTGGATATTTTTGGGCTTGAATAATTGTGGTAAGTTCATTGGTTTCTAACAAGAATTTTGTGATGGCACGTAGGTCAAGGGCTTTTCATGGTTTAAAGATACAACTTTTGGAGCGTATTATCATTGGATGTCCAGGGGCTATAGGTTGTATTATAGGTATGGGCGGTGGAGATGTAGTTGGAGGTACTTCAGTGTTACTGACCCCAGAAGAGGATAAAGGTAGTGGTTGTATTATCGAGAGCATTACTTCAGTAGTAGGGGAACCTCATGAAGAAGGGAGAGGAGCAATCGAGGGAGTGAGGAGCTATTGAACCGGGAGAAGAAGAGAGTGTGGATCTTGACGAGAATGACCGAGTGTTGTGGGAGACTCGTTTGACGAGATTTGTGAAACAATTTTTCAAATGGTGACTGGTACTAAAGGACCAGAGTAATGACAACATTTCTGAGTGGCCGTCAATTATACAAATCACCCAACCCACTGTGTACTCTTTCGTCGTAGCTCCAATTGATGTGTGGCATCATCGTCTTGATCATCCCTCATAAATATAAAGTTTCAACAATTTTTTCTAACTTTAGAAGGTTGGTCGAGAACTTCTTTCAATCTATAATCAAAACATTTTACTCTGATGATGGCGGTGAATATCAAGCCCTCACATCCTGTCTCTCAGCTTGTGGTATACAACACCTTAAGTCACTCTCACATATTCCTCAACTAGTTGGTTCTATTGAATGCAAATATCAACATACCAGTCTCATACTCCTCTATCAAGCCTTCATGCCAATAATCTTTTAGTCTGCGGTCTTTCAAACTGTCATTTACCTCATCAATCGTATGCTCACTCTAGTCCTTCAATACTAGTCATCATTTGAAAAACTATTTCACAAATCACCAAACTTTCAAAAACTCAAAGTATTTAGCTATTTATATTATCCATGGCTACGTTCCTATGCCTGCATAAGCTAACATCAAGATCTAAACCTTGCATTTTCATTGGATACTCTCTTGAACACAATGTCTTTCGATGCTACGAACCCCAAACTCAAAAAATCTTTATATCACGTCATGTTATTTTTGTGGAGTCTACCTTTCTGTTTTAAAACCCTGAGTCTCCTACTATGTGCCCTACTCCAACAACTATACATCACTGGAGTACACCGTTGATCTCGTCAAACGAGTTTCCCACAACACCACTTGGTCATTCTCCTCAAGATCTACACTCTCTTCTTCTCCCGGTTTAATAGCTCCTTATTGAATCTCATATTTTGATGATGAAAATCAATTGATAATGTTTATTATTTGATCTACGTTTTGAGTGACATTGGAAACTTTGATCAATGTGAGACAATTAAAGCAGGAAGAATCATGTTGGGCCAAAGAGAAACATGTTAGATGATTGGATGTCGAGCCGAAGGATTAGTCGATGTATCAGTAAAAGGCTTCGGGCATCGAGCCAAGAAGAGCAAAAATTACATTAAGTAAATCAGAGTTCTGGAGGTTAATTGGCCAATTGGGCAATAAGCCGCAAGAGAGGACGATGCGCCGAAGATTCAAACGAAACGCCGATGAACCAATGACATGCCAAACAACATTTGATTTACTTTGTAATAATTGTTTGGAGTGAAGTAGGTTTTAAGTATGCAAGATTAACTATGATAGCGATCAAGGCATAAAGCAAAATGAAGTCCCGGAGTCAAGAACGAGATTTCATTGAGAGTTCGAGAGTTCGTCGTAAGTCCGGACGTTCATCAGATGTTCTATCGAAATTGATCGAGAAGTCTAGGAGCTTGCCAAAGAAGCTCATCGGAACTCACCAAGAAGATCATCATGAAGTCTAGGAGCTTGCTGGGAGTCCACTAGAACATTGCCGAGAGATCGTTGGAAGTTCATCGAAAGTTTGTCGGAAGAAACCTAGACTTACGAACTTATTTAGCTTAGTAAACGTCTTAAAATTTATAGTTCGCATATAATTGGGTTGAAATTGAGCCAACTTAATTAGGAGCCAATTGGGCCTAAATTAGGAGTGATTTGGGCTCATTAGGAGGCCTATTAAACGACCCAAATGTTGGGTCAGGCGGTAGAACCACTTGTGAGTTGGAAAACTTGAAAAATTCGATCTCCAAGGCTGTCAGGCGGTGGTACCAACAGACTAGATGATGGTATTGCCCAGTGATAGTGTGTCAGGCAGTGGTACCGTCTAATATCAGGCTACAAGAGGTGGTATCGCCTAGTGCAGGTGGTGGTATCGCCCGTACCCGGAAGACCCAGAAGTTTAAATTTTTAGCTCTATTTTTAAAACTATTTAGGGCTTATAAATATCTCACTTGGGCAGCAAGAAAGGAGCAAGAATTCTAGAGAAAAAAACGGAGTAAACTCTACCAAAACTTTGAGTTCCCTCCTCTTAGTGCTTAGAGTGACTTGTAAAGGTTATCTCCTAAACCTGTGAAAAGGAGAAAGTATTGTAAGAGGGTAGTTAGTCTTCACCTATTGAGGGAAGATCGATAGTGGATGCCAGTGGCCTCAATGGAGGAGGAATCGGGAGTAGATGTAGGTCATGACAACCGAACCACTATAAAACTCGGTTTGCATTTACTTCTTACAATTTACCTTTACTGCAAATTGCCTTACGTGCTTTACTTTCTCATTACACTCTTTTGTACATTTTCAAGTTAATATCTTTCCAAAATGGGTTTAATCAAAACAAAAGTTTTTCAAATCGATGTTTTTATCCGCTACACTAATTCACCCCCCCCCTCTTAGTGCCGACTCGATCCTAACACTACTCACTCCCTCCATTACTCCTCTCCCTTCTTTATGAGGTTCCCCTACTGCTGAAGTAATACCCTCGATAACACAACCACTACCTTTATCCTCTTTTGGGACCAGTGAAACTGAAGTATCTCCAAACCATGTCAGTACATCTCCACCGCCTATACCTACAACACAACTTATAGCCCCTGGATATCCAATGACAATATGCTCCAAAAGTGATATCTTTAAACCATGACAAGTTCTTAACCTACATGCCATCATAAAATCCTCGTCAAAGACCAATGAACCTACCATAATTACTCAAGCCCAAAAATTTTTACATTGGCGTAAAACTATGTGTGAAGAATATGATGCCCTTATCCATAACTCTACATGGATTCTTGTACCCTCTCATCCTACACAAAATATTATCAGGTGTAAGTGGGTCTTTCAAATTAAGTAGAACTCAGATTGATCCATTGCTAGATATAAAGCGCATCTAGTGGCCAAAGGATTTCATCAATGTCCTGGTGTTGACTTCACAAAGACATTTAGTCCCATTATTAAACCCACAATAATCCGACTTATTCTAAGTTTAGCCATCTCAAAAAGCTAGCATTTACGACAACTCGATGTTAACAATGCCTTTTTACAGGGGACTCTAACTGAAAATATTTTTATGCAGCAACCTCTTGGCTTCATCCACTCTCAATATCCAAGGCATATTTGTAAACTACAAAATGCTATTTATGGACTTCGTCAAGCTCTAAGAGCTTGGTATATTGTACTTGGCTCAATTTTGACATCAATTAGCTTCATCAATTCTAAGCTTAATACTTCGTTATTCCTACAACAACAAAATGGAGGCACAATATATCTTTTGGTATATGTGGATGATATTATTGTCACGGGCAATGATCCTTTAGAGACTCAGGCTTTTCTAAAATAATTGATCGATCGATTCTCCCTAAAAGATCTAGGAACCTTGAGCTACTTTCTGGGAATGGAAGCAACATTTACATCTTCAGGTCTCTTCTTATCCCAAAGAAAGTATATTCAATATCTATTATCAAAGACAATGTGCAGGATACAAAAGAGGTTACAACTCCCCTCTCTACTAATGAATCACTCAAGCTTTATGATGAAAGCCCTTCTACGGATTCTACTCAATACTGACAAGTCCTTGACTCCTTATAGTACTTGGCTTTCACCCGCCCAAACATCTCATTTATAGTCAATAAATTATCATAATTTATGTATCAACCATCTACTATACAATAGTCTATGGTTAAATAAATTTTGCGATATCTTAAAGGGACCCTCAATCTGTTAGGAATGAGTCGGCACTAGGGGGGAGGTGAATTAGTGCAACGAAAAAATTACGGTTTTGAAAAACTCTAAAAAACTTTGTACAATGAAAATCGATTTTAAAAATTTGCTTGACTTGAAAGTGAATTTATAAGTGTAGTGAAACCAATAAGAAGGTAAGGCAGTTTGCTATAAAAGTAAATTACTCAAAATAAATGCAAATAAGATTTTTATAGTGGTTCGATCGTTGTAACATACATCCACTTCTGATTCCTCCTTCGTCGAGGTCATCAGCATCCATTAATGATCTTCCTTCATTAGGCAAAGACCAACCCAATTATGTATTAACTATAAATTTTAAGGCATACACTAAGCTAAATAAGTCCGGTAAGTCTAGGTTTTTTCCAACGAGCTTCCGGTGAACTTCCGACGATCTATTGGTAATGTTCCAGTAGACTCCCAGCAAGCTCCTGGACTTCACAATGATCTTCTTGGTGAGTTCCGATGAGCTTCTTTGGCAAGCTCTTGGACTTCTCAATCAATTTTGACAGAACTTCTGACAAATGTACGGACTTCCGACGAACTCTCAAACTCCCAACGAAATCTCATTTTTGACTCTAGAACTTCATTTTGCTTTATGCCTTGATCGCTATTATAATTAATCCTGCACACTTAAAACATACTTCAATTTTAGATAATTATTACAAAGCTTGAATCAATTGTTGTCTAGTATGTCATTGGTTCATCGATGCTTCATCCGATTCTTTGACGCATCATCCTCTCTTGCGGCCTATTGGCCAATCGGCCAATTGACCTCCGCAACTCCGATTTTCTTAGCGCAATTTTTGCTCTTCTTGGCCTGATGCCCGAACTCATGTCTTGAAGCCTTTTGTCGATATGTTGACCGATCCTTCGGCTCAACGTTTAATCTTCTGACATATTTCTTTCCAGCCCAACATGATTCTTCCTACTTTAATTGTCTCTCCCTGATCGAAGCTTCTTGTGTCACTCAAAATGCAGATCAAATCATAAACACTATCAATTGATTTCATCATCAAAATCCGAGATTCAACATAATCATGGCCTTTTTCTCCAAAAAATACTCCACTCCATCTCCATGCCTTTGCTAATGCTGATTGAGCATGAAACTTTGATGATAAAATATCTACATCAGGATATATTATTTTCCTTAGAGCTACTCCAATCAGTTGGATTTCTAAAATATAAAAGACAATCGCATGGTCTACAACTGAAGCTGAATACTGTGTCATTGCCACCATCACTGTTGAACTTAATTGGATCACAAATCTAGTCAAGGAATTCAACGTCAACTCTACCGTAACTGATAGCAAATAAGATTTCCTCAAACTATATGAGGAAACTCTCTACTCTGTTGAGAGAAATCCTCTAATCTGTTGAGGGAAATCCTATAAATAGGAGAGGGACATGTGAATACAATCAAGCTACTTCACATTCTTCAATAAAGCTTCTTCAATAATTCTTCTTGTCTTTTATTCTTTCCAACATGGTATCAGAGTCGCTTGCCTAAAGCAAGCTCTCTTCTCGCTGCCGACTCATCACTATTTCTTCTCCACCTCCAGCGGCAAAAGAAAAGGCTTTCTACCACTGCTTTTCCGTCGTTAGGTCGTTAGTGTGACAAATCTTTCCTCTTCGGCGAATGGCAACTGTCTTTTCCACTGCTACTCTGTGCTAACATCTATTCCCTTCCACTGCGGTGTCTCTAGTGCTGCGCTCACCAACACTACCCCACCTTTCTTCTTCGTTGTAGCATCACTGTAGCTTCCTCCTCTACTACAGCTTTCTCCTCTACTACAGCTTCCTCCTCTGCTGTAGCATCGCTGTAACTACCTCCTCTACTGTAGCTTCCTCCTATACTGCAGCTTTCTCCTCTATTTAGCATCGCTGCAGCTTTCTCCTCTGCTGCAGCTACCTCCTCTACTGCAGCAGCCGCAGTCATCGCCGTCGCAGCCGCAGTTGTCGCTATTGCCATCGCAGCCGCAACAATAACAACCGTCGCAGTTGCAGCTCGTAAATTATTTGCTTTACATCAATCCAAGATTGGTGTCCTTGATAGGAGCACCATCTTGCGGAGGCATGATAGCAGATAAGATTTTCTCAAACTATATGAGAAAATCTCTCTACTCTATTGAGGGAAATCCTATAAATAGGAGAGGGACATGTGAATACAATCAAGCTACTTCATATTTTTCAATAAAGCTTCTTCAATAATTCTTCTTGTATTCTATTCTTTTCAATAGTAACTCCAACAATATATTCTGATAATGTTGGAGCTTCCACTCCCGCATGAAACACATTACAATCGACTTTCATTTCGTGCGAGATAAAATTATCAGACATCAATTACGTGTTTCTCACATGCAAACAGTTGATTAACTAGTAGACTCACTCATAAAGCCTCTTGCCCGTAAACTATTTTCACTGCATCGATCCAAGATTGATATTTTTAATAGAAGTTTAATTTTACAAGGGCACGATAGTAGATAAGATTTTCTTAATTACACGAAAAAATCTTGAACACTTGAAAAAAATCCTATATATAAATAATCATCAAGTTCACTATCTCAAATATACTTTTTAATTACATAAGTTCTGAATTCAATCAGAGGCATCGAGAACGCATAGAAAGCCGATGCCGCACCCTGTCAATATTCAATGTCTCGAAGAACGCACATAAGTTCTGAATTCAATCAGAGGCATCGAGAACACATAGAAAGCCGATGCCGCACCCTGTCAATATTCAATGGCATATTTCATATATCACCAAACATATCAACTAATACTAAGAAATGGCAGAAAATTTGCGAGACCAACAGAAGCATGATTCGCTACTAGAAAGCAATTCTAGATCATGCTAGTATTACTCCAAGCACCGCAATAACCCACCATTGCTCGTATACAATAACTTGAATTCGAAGAAAAAGCTCGTCTTGGATTGTACCACTGGCCTTCGGAAGAAAGGGAATCGGTAAAGGAATCCATTGGTAACAGAGGAGAGAGAGACAGGAGGAGGAGAATTGCCTAAACACCATCCACCTCGACATTTTAAAGTGATTCTTGGCCTCTTCCGGTGTCATCGGAGCAGACGAGGTTTTCTTGGCCAATCAGCGATCGGAGCAGGAAAGATGAAATAACAAAATTACCCTGTATCATGGTGCCCAACGCCAAGTTGGGTCGGATCTTAAAGCAAAAGCATCTGGATCACGAACATTATTGACAAGCACACACGGTTGACTTGTCCGATTGTGAATGGTCGACCCTGTTGCTAATTTCTGACTGGTAAAAATGGACTCTATGATTGGCGATTAATCTTTTTGGGAGATTTAATATCCGAATTCTGGGCGGAATTTGGATATCCAGCACCCGAAAAATCAATAATCATATGATATTTTTGTTTATAAACCCAAAAAAAAAAAAAAAACACATGACAAGGATTTATATATTACTATTTACATTTATAAGAAATTCGGTGCAATAATTTAAAAATCATAAACCTTTCTAATAGAAAAATAATAATAAAATAAAAATAAAATAGTTGATATATATTTATATAATATAGTGAAAGTATAACAAAAAAATATAAGAGGCCGAATTCTTTCATTTTTGTTTTATGGTATAGTGGGATAAAACAACTCATTTTTTCAGCAACAGTGATATTTTTTTCCTCTGCTTTTGGTGAAAGAATAATCGTACAAACTGCTCGATATGGACCGCAATATGAGGGGGAAAAAGGGTGCAGCATTCATTTCAAGATATATGCCTTCAATTTCTGGCTTCAGGAAAGATTATAGTATATCACAAAATATAATAGCTCATTGATTACCATGAGCACAACCATCCACCATAAACAACTGAAATGACAACAGGTGTGTCAATCTTGCCACATGCCTCATGATATAGGATTCCAGCATTCTCCTGTACTCACTCTCCTGAGATGGATCAACAGGGTTAACAGGATGAATCAGTGAGTCACCATGATCATGTGTGTCTCAAGGTTGGCCTGCTTCAACTTGATGAATTGGAAGCTTGGATGGGCAAGAGAACAATGGGAGGCCAACAGCTGCAACAGCTCCTCCCTCATCATCTCCATCTACATTAGTTCTCTGGCACACATCTCTCAGCTGCTTGATCTCCCTTCCCTTGCCCCAGAGGACCGAGTAGAGTCCTCCAACTATTAGTGCAGATCCTGTGACACTGCAACCGGAGGAGAAAGAAGCTATCTGAGAGTCCATTGCGTAAGGACCATGGTCTGTGAACTTATCTACCTTCCAACGGAGAGCTTCTCGTCGAGGATCGCCCAACCGAGGATCGAAACGATCACGAGCAGCAGCGGGCTGAACATTGAGACGAAGAGGGGGCCTCTCTTCTGTATGCACCATGATATGAGAGAAACTGCCAGCCCTGATCCCACCAATCCCTGCCATGGTCGGATCAAGGATTAGCAAACAATAATGTGGTACCGAGAACAGAGTTGCTCTTCGTGGACGTGCGTTACGGTGTAGAGCGACGCCGCGAGCCTGATGTCCCAACCGAGCACCCATGCCGAGAAGCTCCGCTCGACGCCGGCTGCTATGACGAAGCACTGCACGCCGGCCATGAAGCACATGAGAGCGGAGCTGGTGTACGGAGAAGAGAAGCTCTTGCTCATCTTCGCCTGCCAAAAGGAAAGCATGACATTCTACTTAACGCATCCTTCTGCAAACCCTCTCACTTGATGGAGTTGTGTTCGTCACCTGGATGATGAACCAGACGGCCCAAGCCAAGCAACTGGCGATGACCAAGGCAGCTCCAACAGCCATATTCTGGTCGCTGGCGTTGTTCGCGCTGCTGCTCGTCATCTCTTCGGCGTATCTCCAGTGGATGTGGGATCGCCACAGCTTGATGAGGCTTCCTCTGTAGAAGGTCATCAACATGGAACCACTCACACACAACAGGGTTCCCATCACCTTGGCCTGCCCGCCCAGTGTTCTGATCCCTACTGTCTCCATCCTGAGACCAATGAATCGAACAGTAATGTCTTTGCCAAGATGAATTAATTTGATGTTGCAAGATAGCAGGTGAGTATACCTGAAAGGAACGGCCATGATGAAGGTAATGGCAGGCAGCATGTTGTTGAGGGCGCACGCGATCGTCGGCGAGGAGTACTTGAGCCCGAGGAAGTACAAGACTTGGTTCAGTGTAGCCCTGCATCAATCCAATCCTTTGACATGTGAATCCAATCAAGAGGTCTGAAGAGAAAGATATGCATCTGAGATGTGGACGACAGGCTCCTCGGGAGCAGGTTCGGTGCGACCAACTCGTGAACCGCCACCTCGTTCATAACGTGGGGTATGGCTCGCTCGGATTGCTGTCACCATGCAACGTGTGTGGCAGACCTAATACGTTACGTATGAAGCATCATGTGTCCAGTGCAGTGATACTGTGATTTGGAGACTCGAGGATTCACAAGAACAAATGTGATTTGCATCCAAAAGTATGCGCGCTCGTTTGCTAAATTTGCTGGAGACTTACCCGAACACAGAGCAGAAGAAGATTTGGATGATAACCCTGCGTGTAATCTCCCTGCAAGCTTTCCTGCATTGGAAGTGACGAAAAGAAGTTTCGTGAGCGGTGGCAGCAGAACGCACGCAACCAAGTGGCAGGAAGAGGAGTACTGATTCATCTTATCGGGGAACAAGAGTTCCAACTGTAATTAATCTTCCCATTCAATAGGAAGTAGTCGACAGGCCAGTGGTGTCTGAAAGAACTAGATCCGATGTCAAGAAGAAAGCGTGCAAGAACAAGATCATGGCGACGACGGCAACAATGAGACGTCGTAACAGTAACTGGTGGAAGGAGATGCAAGGGAAATGGTGGAGAAGCAGCGGATGTATATATACCTTTCAAGAAAGATGGCAAGAGGGGAGAGGAAGAGGGTGGCGACGAGCTGACGGTAGGCGATCATGACGAAGGGGCTCATGCCGTCGTCCAACGCCAACTTCGACAGCACGTTGAGGCCTGCAAAACCAACTTGGACTGCCACCATGGCCAGGGTTGGCGTGCAGTCACCTCTCATCCTTTCTTGGCCCCTCCTTCTCTCTCCTTGACTATCCTGATATATAGTTCTTGAAGGAGCCAGGAGGTGGATGGATAGAAAGAGGAAGAGTAAGGGAATAAGAATCATCAACCAAGAAAGACAAGAATAGCTCATAGATCGTTTCAAGAGAGAGAACAGCCATTAACCAGGAAAGAACTTTGTGTTAGAGAGAGAGAGAGAGAGAGAGAGAAAGGTGTGACGTATGCACTAGAATGGTATCCACTTCGTAGGAGTAACAGAAAGCGTAGAGGACAATCTAACACCACTTTATGATATATATAAAATGTTTTCGTAGCCTCGGCATTTAATACCCCTTTTTTGTTACAAAGCCAACCGTAGACTTGCTTTGGGATTGCATGGAAGGGAAGTAAAAGCAGTGAAATGGATCAGGGCAGGAGTGGCAGCACCATCATCTGCAGTTGCACAAGAGGACAAAGAGAGAAAGGGATCGTTTGAGAGACGGACTCTCTTGTCCCATGCTTGGGATGCGATAGAAAGATTGGGCTTTCACTAGCTTTCTTATCTGATATACACAGATATATATATATATATATATATATATATATATATATATATATATATATATATATATATATATATATATATATATATATATATATATATATATATATATATATATATATAGGGAGTGCATTCTAAATTGGTTAACCCTCAGTAGGTCTTTTTTGATAACCCATCCCACCATTTAATTAATTTACTTAAGATCATTACTCCTACTCAGCTCCACATGAATCATCTATTATGTTCATGTCATTTTACAAGCTAAACTAGACATGAGCAAGAAATGATGCGTTGAAAATAGATAACAGGAGGACCACAAGCTAGTGACTCTCAAAATGGTCTTGTTGGATGTGACGAGGAACAATGCGAGCAAGCTAGAAAGACTATAAAGTTAAAATGACACATTTCCAAATGGAGATTTCTGTCATAATACCTCCTCATCCTTGTTACAAATTTATTCAAGTCTTTAGAATCAGCAAAAAAATGTAGCTGTGATATGAATTCTCGTACTCATTGGTATTGAAAGACAATTTCCTTCTCTAGAATTGCTGTGTTCTGTGTGGAAATCTTCTTGTAGCAAACCAACACAAACATACAACTAGAACAACAAACTGAAATATGTATTGCTGAACCTACACCCCAATATGGATGTGAGGAAAAATAAAGCAAAAGATGAAGCCATTACCAGTTTAGCTCCAAAATCCACTACAGATGCAGTTACCTACAATCTCAAGGAAGGTTGTTAGGGAACCCACACCCTTTCTTCTTGGTCTAGACAACAATAAAAGATCATTCTCCTTGAACAAAGAGTTTCTACATCCCAAAGTTTGATTAACAGAAAGAGGTATAACAACAGTTAATGGATGGTTGGAAAGAACAGTAATCCTTGATAAGTTGCCGCAAGTATATAAACATTTGAGAAGTGAAGAAAAAACAAAGAACAAACATAATCACTATGCCACCTGAAAAATAAGCTTTTTTAGGGTACCAGACTTTTAGTTAAACACAAAAAAGAAGATGAGAAATAGAGAGAGGTTTTAAGCAATGTAACTAAGTGCCAACGATCAATATATACTACCATAATTTGCACCAGAAGATCATGGCCCTCTGCAGCAACTGCAGAGTCATTTATGAATGCAAGTCTTTATGTTGGAGACACAATTAACATGAGACCTAGAATCTACAGCCAATCAGACATGTACATGGAATTTCGTTAGACTAATATTTGAATGAGAAATGCCCCTTGGCACGTGCTCATAACTAAATCATTTGGGATTCAGATGTGAGAATAATCATATCTACTCACAGTGGCCGAAACCCTGCTGCCACTATTGTAGATATAGGTCATTTGACAATACACCTCAGCGATGAACATCCTTTAACGGGGCCATTGATGGGTGGTTGGGTCTGATCAATAGATTTCTCTGTTTAACGTGAAATAGGAAAGCAAACTTGGTTAAGAATATGCATTGAGCACCCAATTTGTAAACAGTATCGAATATGCAAACTACGACTTCGATAAGAAAAATGCTGCACTGTTAATGGTTTATTTTAGACTTTGTCCTTCAAAAAGGGTCAAAAAAGTTATTCTAAGGATGAGACACCAAATAGAACTTTTTACTGCTTGAAGAATACCATGAAGTAGCTTTAACCATAACATCATCTTCTTGTCCAGCCCACCTCATTTGGACATCGAACTTACATGTTGCTTGCCAACCCTGCTTAATGGAAAAACATTAGCTGTAACACCAGTCCATCATATAATTCCAATTTGAGGGTCAATTGTCAAGAAAAAGGAAGCTAAATGAAAAAAAGTATGTTAACATAAATTTCATGGTACGCTCGGTACGGGTACGGTACAGTATACCGAGCGGTATACCGTTCGGTATATATATATAAATTAATATATATATAAAAGATTATATATATATTTATATATTTTTTTATTTAAAAGTCGACGTCACATCGCCTCGGCGACGTCGCCTTTTCCTTCCCCACGCGGGGCGACGTCGCCGAGGCGATGCGACGTCGCCTTGTTTATTTAAATAAATATATAAATATATAAATATATATATAAATATATATATATATATATATACGAAAGAGGCACCTCGGCAACATCGCCGAAAAAGGCGACGTCGCCGTGCCTTTTTTTAAATAAATATATATATATATATAATATTATTTTATTATTATTATTCGTTCCGCCCGGTAGCGGGCGGTCCGCGTACCGGTATATCATCGGACTGGTACGTACCGCCTGTACCGGGCAGTATTATTCGGTATTGCTTACCTTGGCTGAAAGGATGACCTATTTCCCATAAAAACAATGTTATAAAAAGGCCATAAATCCACACTTCAGAAAACAACATAAACATACTCAAAATATATTACATGAAAATAAACAAAAAAGAGAAACAACAAAGAGCCTAACTGCCTAAGTAAAACTCCTAGAGGGTCCTCAAAAAGCTTCTGATAAAATCCAAGTCAGTAAATAAGTGGCATAAGCTCATATGCTACTTTCAACATGGTATTTTTGAGATTTGAGACTGGAACACTCAAAGAGAGATTTCCATGGATCATCAACCATCAAGTCATTTCAGTTTGAGTATGTAGAACAGTATCAGATAGCATAAATCATTCTGCCATTTCAAAATTGTTAATTAAGACAGAACAAAGTAAGAAACTAAAAAATAACTTACTCCTACTGAGATTCATTGGCAGTCATTTAAACTTAAACATATCCCTTATGTCATAACAAGAATCAACTTTAGCCATTTTGAAAACCATTAAAAGTAGGTTTTCTCAGAGACATACACCATTCAAGTCCTGGCTTTTGCTAATCAGCCAACACACCATTTCAAATATATATATCCTCACTAAGAACATCTCAAAATTTCTCACTTCTTTAAAAACCTTCTCAATAACTTTGCTACACAATGTTGATCACATATGATCTATCTTTCCATGCAATTTGACCTACTTCTGTAGCACAAGAGGAAGCAAAACTAGAAAATATTTTCAGCTAGAGTGAAAGATGCCATTAGCAATAATTTTCTGTTGACACATTTTTAGGCGTTTTCAATCTATCCATGAATCACAAAGGAGTCCCCATTCCAGTTAATTATGCATGGTAATAAGCCCTCTATAAAATATATATATATATATATATATATATATATATATATATATATATATATATATATATATATATATATATATATATATATATATATATATATATATATATATATATATATATATATATATATATATATATATATATATATATATATATATATATATATATATATATATATATATATATATATATATATATATATATATATATATATATATATATATATATATATATATATATATATATATATATATATATATATATATATATATATATATATATATATATATATATATATATATATATATATATATATATATATATATATATATATATATATATATATATATATATATATATATATATATATATATATATATATATATATATATATATATATATATATATATATATATATATATATATATATATATATATATATATATATATATATATATATATATATATATATATATATATATATATATATATATATATATATATATATATAATACATATATAAGTAAATTCCAAATGACACTAGATAAAAGGTAAAAAGCCAAAACATAAGAAACTAATATTTTTGTTGATCTGATTCATTCGTAGAAAACATCCAGCTAAATAGTTTTCTTTTGAGCATCTTTCTGTTGCTTACTCGAACAAAGTGCATCATTTGCTAATACATCAAAGAGAAATACTTGAACGTTAATGACATGAGCCACCTCATGAACATGGTACTATGTCTAAAAAAGCAGGCACAAGACTGTATTTTCCTCTGTTCCAATTCTATGTTTTTCTTTATCTTTGTAAAATCATTAAAGCCTTTATAAGGAGCAGAAACAAAAATCATAATGGAAAATCACATTCTTACCTTTATTTCTTTTCTTTTCTCCTCACCTTACAACAACATGCATCTAGTCAATGGATGCTGTCGAGGACATCATATCTGCTCGTCCACCACTCATTCTCTCAGCCTTCTCACCACGTTCACCTGAGGATTCAGGACCAAATAAAACATTAGGATAGGAATAGTAACCAATTCAAGATAAATATTTTCACCGATATGGAGACTAAACACATAAAAATTGCAAGACTCTCCAAACTGCATGTACAGATGTCAAGAATAAATAAGTTAAGCATTTTATTGTGTTATATGTAACAATGAAAAGAAAATTTCTAGAAACAAGTTAATAGAAAAACATAAAAGAAAGCATGCTTGGAAAGGTGAAATCAGCTAAAAGATCTCCTGAATTGATTTTTGTCTTTACAATAGTCAGACAAAGGCCAATAATAACTCCGAATTAAATAAATAATTTATAAAGAAATATGAGTATTTTTCATTGCTTTACCTGTACGAACTCTAATTACATCTGAAACTGGTATTACTGCAAAAAGGTGAAACCAGATTAGGAAGATTCACGGGAGATTAAAGAAATCAACTAAGAAGTAATGAAACATAATCTGATAAGCAATGACCAGTGAGATTAAATTGCATAGGCTAAAATTATAGTTCAGTCTAACATTAATATAGCAACTACCACTTTTGAGACACGATTATCAGTTTATAAAAGTCTTCCATGCACAATGTTGACTATTATGATATTTTTTTCTAAAATAAAACATCTTTAAATTACTACGTTAGAGTTTTTATGACCATAAATGGATTCATACATTCTGATGTTCAGTCATCTAGTATTACTTGGTCTAGTTGCATTAACTCAAGATTTCGAAGAAGCAATTGCTGCATTTTTCACAGTATCTAATTATAAAATTGTCCTAAATGCTCTAGGTAGTAAAGCATTACTGGTTGAGTTCCTTCTCAACCAGAGTACTAGTCTTCTGACAACCAACTTGCTCAAATTTATTCTTAATTCAAAATTATTGTACACTGTAATGAAGCATTTAGAGACAGTTGTTTTGTTAAAGTCACACAAAAAAGTTTGTCCAGGACTAACGTTTTCAGGCTAACTTATTATTAGCATCATCAGTTTTTTATCATCAATCTGGAGTCATCTACAGAAAAAGAAAATTTCTGATCACTGAACTTGATGTCCATCATTTTGAGAAGCAAAGCTAAGAAAATAAGGTTAAAGTTTTAACCACTAGGATATCTTCTCAAATGCAAGAAACTGAAACTTAAACAAAGAAGAAAAATACAATAGCTAGAGTAGAAGTGAAACATGAGTAAGATAAAAACAACTTTGAAAGGAAGTTTGACAATAAAGGAAATTCAATTTTTGAGCTAGCTTTCTATACAGGCAAGAACATCCAGTTAGCTTACCATAGAATTGCAGACCTTATGTGGCTGGAGTAACAAATACTAGATGAGAAAAGGTAAACAAAGCTGGCAAGCCTAAATAGTAATGCTTTATGAAGATCACTTCAACTTTCACATTAAATATAAATCCTCCATTGATACCATACTTGGAACATTGTGCATAAAATGTAAAATCAAACATAGGCAGTGAAGGTGTTCAAGAACCTGGGAATCCAGTGTTGGACACATTGATGACATAACCAAGGAACTTCTAACTAATTGTTGATGAGCCTTATGCAGGTGACATTAGCAAAATAACAATGGGACTTCGATTTCCTCAGGTGAGCAGTTACATGGACTATGCATGTCTTATAAGATAAAGAAAACCCATCGGATGAAAAAAAACGATCTTACAGAAAATCTTGCCATCACCAATTTCTCCTGTTCTTGCTTCCTCAATTATTTTCTCAACTACAGCTTCAACCTATAGCAGTAACAAATGAACTAAATAAAATAATGGAAAAACATACTTTGTAACTAATTTTAAATAAGTAAAAATATCTAAATAATTGTCCAATATCTGTTCTCTACAAACAACAGAAAGGCAATAGATTAAATTATTCATTTCATAGAAACTGATTATGTTTATCCATGGCTATCAAAAAAAAGGATGCAGCACCCAATACATGGATAATAACCATAACAAGTGTCATCACATTCATCTTTATTGCATAATCAACAGCAAAAACATATACATATATATATGTCTAACACACATCTACCTGGTCCTTGCATACCACTATCTCCATCTTAACTTTAGCTATGAACTTGTCTTCTGAAAACTCAGATCCTGAAATTCATGGAAACAAAATTATTGGCAGGAACTGCAACATCTTTGTATATTAATTTTTCCAGTGAGTATAAACATATATACAACTAATGAAGCTCTATGAAAAAATCAATATTCTTACTCAAATTATGCTCCTCTAATTGAAAAATAAATAATCAACAGAGCAGATGACAGAGTTGCACGTAATGTATATTTCATCTAAGGCTTTAGAAAGTAAAAGATGCAGAAGCAAACAAGTTTACAGCACTATAGTCATTACTACTATAAAACATGACAATGGAGGATATTATGTTAACTAACATATTTCTTCAAGTTACCATTGATTTACTTCTAAATTGTCACAATGTCAATGAAGTCCACAAGTGAGTTTCATGAACGTTTTATCACAGACGAACATGCTCATCCGGTGTCGTAAGTGCAAGCTTGTTATTATATTTTAATTGTTGAATTTACTAGTTACCACAGATAATAATTGTCCTGGTTTCTAACAGATAATGGTTATTCTGCTGGGTTTGGTCAGTTGTCACACATAAGGATAACTCCATAGAGGCTTCACTACTTTATGAAAGACTTTATGTATGCTAATTTCCTCGATCTCTTCATCAAGATGCCTTCTTGTGGTCTCATATAGCATAGGAGGCTATATCCTGGAACTATGCTTCTAAATGGTGGACACCATGGATATGTAACACGTTCATTGAGCTGCATTAAGATGGATGCATTTGGAATCAAACCACTTCACAATTGTCTTGCTTATATCCCTCTTCTCCTCTTGCTTATATTAATCACCATTGTTTTATCTCTTCAGCATTCTGATGAAGTAACGTCACGTGATTATTATCAGCAACATAGTCATAGTGTGCTGCTGAAAGAGCTGATGAAACATCAATCTACCCTTACTCAGTCTTGGGATGGAACTGGTCACCTCATACTACCAGTCTTGATAATGTTGCACCACTATCACTAGCTAATCTCATACTCTAAAACCTGATGAATGGGAAGAATCGGCAGCAGTTAGAACTTAGCAATGCTAATGCCATTGCCATGCTCAAACAGGTATGGATCAATGTATATACCCTATGCCCTACTCATTCATGTGATAATGCTGATGCACCAATGAATGGAAGTTGGTTACTTCGAGTCATCTTCTTTTAGATCAGTTACTATGAAACTTAAACCCTCACATATATAGAAACAACCAGTTGCGAGGAATAAGTTAGGTACATAAATCATATTCAACCAGAATTTCTTGGAAAGCATCAATGCAGAAGTATTTACTAATTTACTCCTATATTAGAATAAATGGATCAGAATGTTCTGATAGCTAAATTCTAAAACGTTGAACTGAAAAAATAGCGAGTAATATGCCATCATGTTTTTTTTTCAAAAGGAAAAAAGATACTCTATTAAATCAAAGACCTGCAACAGACTGTAGATTGCTCATCTGAGCTTAACAGGGTACAAAAATCAGGATGCCAATCCTGTGTCCAAGTCTGATCAGACTTAGACCTTTTGGCAAAGCTGGCAAGCTAGTGGGCACAGTGGTTGCCACTCTCCACTTGACAACCAAGTTGAGTAGAGCAAAAATTTCAGGCAAGGAGTTAAGGAGGAACCAAGGAGGAGGTTCCTCCTTGTACAAAATCTATACAATCCATTCCGCATCAGTTTCAGTAAGAATCTTATTTCTTATTTACACTCATATGCCATCATGTTAGTGGCACTAACATGGTGTTCCACCAAATACATGCCAACACTGCAATTAGCATAGTTCATACTACGACATACTAAATGCAATGTGCTATGCTAGCACATCACTTGCACATATCAGAGCGGAAAGCATTTTGTAGGTGACGGAACTGATGAGTGGGACTTGTTCAAATGATGGAAATCTCCCTATTAGGAGTTAGTTTTATGGTTCAACACAACAAATTGAGGCCACTATTAATGCTATAAAACACAAGGAAAAGTACTAAAGCAGGATAAGGAAAAAACATAGCAAATATGTAAAATGTAAACTAGAGTATGATGGATAAGGGAAACAGGGAAAAGCTTTTAAATTCATCCATTACTATCTTCAGTAGTCCTCTCATAATGAGAACAATTGCTGAGTCCCTTTTCGCTTGTTTATTATCTCTTGCAAATTAGAAATATTACGTAGAAGAACATAAATTGTTGAGCCTTGTTTTGTGATATTATGGATTTTAAATTTCAACCCCGAAAGACATATATACAATTACTTGAAATAATCAATGAAGTAGTATTTAAAACAATTTAGAATGTGAGGAATCTCAAGCCCATAAACAATATTAGGGTCACCAAGTTATTGGAAGATCCCATCACACCCAGGACCAACCACATGCTCATATAAAATTGAAAAACAAAAGTTTGATATCAAGATAACCAAACAGGACACACCCAAGAACAGGCAGATATAAAGACAGAATTTATTGATCTGGCTAAAGCATGCAATAAATCTGGAAGTTTGTCTAGTAGCAATCTTTAGAATGTTAAGCATGTATATTTCCAACAATATACTTGCTTGTTTGGTTGGCAGCTACAGAATGACATGGTCCAAGCAAATAACCAAAGAAACAAGCAAAAAGAACAATCTACGCATTATCCAAAGATCAAACTACATAACATACAAGTTGAATTGACAGAATGCCCCCAACGTCAACCCAATGATAAACCAGACACCAGAAGAAACAAGAACATACCGCCATGCCTTTCTGTTGAGCCGCCTTGTGCCCCAAAACCTCGAACGTCGGAAACTGTAACTCCTCGAATACCCATTTGCAGCAAACCCTGGGTTTCCACACAATACTTCCATAAACCTATAGAACAAAACTAACTCCTAGCTCCCACGCCACCAGGAGTTCGACATTTTATTGCCAAACCACATAACGAGTTCTTTTATTATCTTACCGATGAAACATGATGAACTCGCCAAGGCCTGAACTCCCATTTGACCGCCAAAAGGAAAAATTTTTAGAAGAAAATACAAGTCATTTCCATGAAATTAAATCCAATGCGTCATCAACAACAGAAGCATAAAGCAGGCAAGAAATTCAACAAAAGAAACAGAAATAGAAAAATGAGAAAAAAAAAACACAAAAACTTACCTTACAATCGCTTCTATTTTGTAAAATTCCGAATCCGGAGTATATTCTAGTTTAACAGAGTCAAGAATCAGATCGCAAAAAGGAAAATTCATCTTAAATGCGCACTTTTCATAGTTCTGGCCAAGAAAGAACTGATCCTTAAGGCGTACCTGGAGATTTCTGGGCTCTAATCACAGGGAGCAGCGAGGGAAGCCTCGCGCCCCTAAACCTTGTATGGAGCGGCGCAGCCCTCGAAACAGAAATGAGAAACTTGGGCTTGGAAACCAGGGCGAGGGAGTTCAGATGACGAGTTGCCAAGGGATTCGCAGCCCGCAATCTCGCGGAAAAGGGATTTGTGGCGGCCGCCATGATCTCAAGCTCGAACTCGCTGTCACGCTCTCGGGTCCTCCTCCTGTTCCGGCTCTTAATAAAACCATGGCAATTCGCACGGCCCTAATTATGCCTCTTATAATGGGGACAAATAATGGAGAACGCCCGCATAGTATATCTATGCGAAGTTGCAGCAACCGTTGATTCACTTTCGAGTTTCAACTTTTCATCCCAACCATCGAATTTTAACATAAAATAATTTAAAAAAATGGATTTGATAGATTTAGTGAAAGGTTGAGATTTGGGAATCAATAAAATTGTTAAATCAGTAATTTTGATATATTTATTTGGAATAAAAAGATCATTGAATTTTTTTTTCCAAGTCATTGCCTGAGTATTTAATATACCTTATAAAGTGTCATGATACCATACCCTATATAAATAACCCTTTAAAAATATGAATATTGTACAATGCTAGAAATCTCTAATGTGATTAGACCTTGAATTCCGTATTTTTTTGGGCTTAATTCCATGTTATGATGTGTCATATGACTCATTATGACAACTATTAAGGTTGTAAAATAGAATTTTTGAAATCTATTGTATATACATGAAAATAAATGTATTATCTGTATTGAGATATTGGAGTTGGTTAGTACAATATTGCACTTACATGCTTAGTATCATATACATCTTTTGATATAATAATATATACATATATATCATATCAATACAACTCCAAATTTATAAGGATGATGTTGTCTTGAGAGATCACATCATAACCAAAGTTACTGGGTGTGATTTGGTTAACATAAATTAACAATCTAATTTGATAATGGTGTATCTTATTACCACATGAGTAAATAATGGGTTCATATCTTTTCTGCCAACTTAGTTGTAATTGGATGGCTTCATACACACAAAAAAAAAAGTTAAACCAACCCAATTTTCTTTGCCCAAAGTCATATGATACAACATTAACAAATTAGATATGGATCAATGGCTTTTGGCATCAAGGATATTTACGAGGTAGGAATTGGCACGATACTTGATAGATAGTCAAAAAATTACTTTCTTTAACTTTATCAACTATATATTATAACAATTATAACACCAAATCTATAAATATGTTTTTTGTTGGCATATAGGGAAGACATACATACAAAGCATATATTGGGGGTCAAATGCTGGGGTTTTTTTTTTTTTTTGTTAAAGGAAAAACCCTATCGATACCCATCATTCAGCCAATCGGATATATGTTTCCAATTAGTTCTCAGGTCTCAAATCTTTTTATTGTGTACTCATATGTTCCCTCCAATCTCTTAATACTCTTGGTGTGTTAAATGTCATAAGATAAAGCACCTATATTGCATCTAATCTTTATGTAGGAAAACTTTTGTCATTTCATCGAACCCTATGTATGATGATGGTATATGATCTGTGGTCTTAAAATAAAGTTTCTTTCTAGTGGCTTTTAGCGTTGGTTGCTATGTAAAACTTAAGCACATTATAATAAAAGTGTTCTCTTTTATATCAAAAGCTCTAACGGTACTAAGTTGGTCTTCTCCAATGATATCTGTGTTTTTGCTTCAGATTTCCACTTTTCATTCTTGTGCTCTCTGCTGAAGGAACACTAGTTTATATCTGGGAGAAAGGAACCACCACCATGAAAACATCAATAAATCAATTGTCACTTGTGGAGTGGTGTCACCAACCTCTACCTCCTTGTATGGAGATTTCTCAGCTGCATTAGCGGTTGGTTGGTTGGGAGTAGGTGAACTTTTTTTGACTTGAAACATTCACAGTACTCCATCGAATACATATCTTCCGGGAAGATGCAGTTTCATGTTCTAGCACTTTTCCTTCTTCATGTCACTCAATATTGATCCTGAATCAAGCACATATCTCTTTCTATCACACTGCAAGCGTACTGGCATTAGATCTTAAAAGCTCAACTGCAAGTGGGTGGTGCAAGTAAATGAGACCTGTATGCTCTCTGCTATAACATGGATGGAAGTGAGTGGCGAGGGCCTCACAGGGCTTGCATTGCAGATTAGAGAGGCAGGCATGGAGAGGTCTACTAAGATGGTTCTGCTCCTTGCACTGGTGCTTGCCACCTTCATTGTGGGTCTTGAATCGAGGAAGCTCCAGAAGGAGGCTGAACCATATCAGCCTCAGAACCTTCACCGTGCACATGGGGGCTTTGGGCCCTTCTTCGGTGGGGCTCCTGCCGTTGGTTTTGGAGAGCCATTTCGTGGCTTAGTCCCCGGCTTCTGGAGCGTACAGGCGGTGCCAGGGGGCAGCGGCGATCGCGTCGCTGCACCATGATGGATGCGATGGCCTACACTGCTGAAGACTTCGATCTGGTTACATTGTTGTTGTGGAGGGCACAAGAAAGGCTTTAGCTTCTGTGTGGTTTACGTGTCCGAGTTGTGCGTTCCATATCTACATGTGAGTGGCCGGCCGGGTCTATTAAATAAACAGTATGTTGTGTGTTTGTTTGATCTCTCTCTCTCTCTCTCTCTCTCTCTCTCTCTCTCTTACACAATTTTGCTTGATATTATCACTACATCGGAAAGAATTGTATCCTAAGAACGCTTGGGATCATATCTGCCAACTGTTCCAGGATGAGAGCATGTCTAAATCGTGGGCCAACCTCTCCCAAGATTCCATTCAACTGCATGAGGAAGGGTTTAAGGTTCCTCTATACGCTTCATCTTCGGAAAAGAATCCATTGGATATATAACCTGAAATGAGCTTCCATCTAAATAGTTTTACTTTAATGTTATATTTTCTAGATTGCATGACTTTGGGTAATACAGTAGAGATAGTAACTGCACGCTTCATTAGCCCTGAAGTTGTCAGCATCAGGACAATATTTAGATGCATGTTGCGAATGCAATTAATCAATAAATCCTCTGCCATATTTAAATTGTAAGCAGCTTAATTTATTTATCTGCCCTGCCAGCTAAATCACTGTCATACTTTATCACCACCAAAGAAACACAAGAAAACAAAAAACTCAAATTCGCTTATTCCTCCTCAACACCACAAATTTAATTGTCTTGATTTTTCTAATAATAATCCCTTCAGTATCAAAATATTGATTGCAGATTTCCCCCTCTTTTTTTTCTTCCTTTGTCCTATATTGTCTCCTGCGAGGTTCAGAATCAGTGATTAGTTTACTAATGTCAAAAATTAAAATCAAATGGGGTTTAGTCTCAGAATCAAAACTAGAAGTAATTATTTTGGTTCCAAATTGAGTCATTAAAATTTTTAATTAAATATAACTTAAAACATGAAAAACTTACAGTTCTATGTCTAAGATTCAAAAAATGAATGCATAATTAGGATAATGATATAAAAAGTTGATATTAAAAAATAAAATTATAAAATTTTTAATTACTTTAAGTGTCAGATATTGCAATAATCCCTTCAATTAATATATTGAATAAACAATCATTATCTTTGCAGATGATCTTTTGATTTATTTTATGTCTTAATCTACTCATTGATATAATCATTATCTTTGCCGATATGTTTGAGTTTCAATTAATTTGAAGGTTATACTCGAATGGGTTTTATCCAAAATATATCCCCATGAAATAATTTTTATAAATATGTTTTTTTAAAAAAAATATTATAAGTAATTGGAAGAATACGCGATAGGATTCAAAGCATTTTGATAATAATCAACAAATCTAACTTTTTCTTGAAAACTAAAAGACAAATTTTCAACAAAAATAAATTTAGTTAATTCTTCATAATTTTTTAAATAAAAAATGATATTAGTGGAGTACCAAAAATTCATGTTTTTTTTTTTTCAAACCGACTTGTGGTGGATGTTTCTTCTCAATATACTTGTAAAAGGTTCTATATCCTTATTTTAATTTGAAGATCTAATCATAATAATTGTAGATGATATGAAAGGAGCCATCGAAGGATTTTAGTGAAATATAGTTTGAAGATCATATTGAATTCTTCTAGTTCGATAATGATGTAGTAGCTTTACAATCGAATTTTTAAAATTCTCCTCGATGTAGTGGTAGTTTCCACTTGTCACCGGAATCAGAAAGTGAATAGAGAATGTAAGAAAGTATTATCGAATACTTAATCAAATATGTGAGAAAGTTTAAATATTTTTATTTTCTAAAATGATCTCAAAACTAACTATTATTTAGCTAATAGAAGGGATAAATTTATCCTTTTTTCCATATTTTTATATTTTTAATCATAAAAATAACTAAAAGATCCTTGAAAACAACCACGTTGGGAGAGGCAAATTCATCATTTGCCCCTCTAGACCTCAAACGATTGATCTTTCTATCATTAAGGTTGAAACTATCACTCAAACCGTTTGATCGATTTTTTTATTGTTATTTTTTAACAATAGAATCAATTGGGTTCCAATTGGAATTGAACCTATCGATTCTGATTTTTCAAAATTAGAAACTAAAACCAAACTTTTTATGGTCAATTCTCACTTGATTTAACTGACAAACTACTAAACCAGTTTGATTCCAGTTCTGATTCGAACCAAAGTTGGTGAATTCTAAATGTAGATATGTCTAGCTACTCATCCCCAAACACATGATGTGATAGGGCACCTAAATGGTCTAATTTTGACCATCAAAATATATATACAAAATTATTACTGAAGATGCTACACTAACGTGAATCATGTTCTTTATCCTTTCTTTCGAATCTATTTCTCTCTCTCTCTCTCTCTCTCTCTCTCTCTCTCTCTCTCTCTCTCTCTATATATATATATATATATATATATATATATATATATATATATATATATATGTGTGTATATATATATATATGTGTATATATATATATATGTGTATATATATATATATGTGTGTATATATATATATATGTGTGTATATATATATATGTATGTGTATATATATATATATATATGTATGTGTATATATATATATGTATGTGTATATATATATGTATGTATATGTATATATGTATATGTATGTACATATATATATGTACATATATACATATATATATATACATATGTGTACATATATGCATATATATACATATGTGTACATATATATGTATATATATATATATGTGTGTACATATGTATATATATATATATATGTATATATATATATATATTTATGTATGTATATATATATGTATGTATATATATATGTATGTATATATATATATACATACATATATATATACATACATATATATATACATATATACATATATATATATAAATACAGTGGTGGTACCTTTAGGACCTGAGAAACCAGAGATGAGATGTTTTTAGGCTCCAAGTTTGAATCAACTTGAGGCCTATAAATATCCCTCTCATCCCTGGTTAAACTACATAAGTATTAAGAGTGAAAAAGAAAAGAAACACTACTGTAATCTTGTGTGAACTCCTCTCAAAAGATCTAAGTGTTAGTATAGTTTAAAAGAGGAGTAAGTAGGGGTGTATGAGTTATCTCTTAAACCCGATAAAAGGAGAAAGAGCTGTAAAAGGTGATTGGTCTTTGCCTATTGAAGAAAGACTAATAGTGGATACCGGTGGCCTTGACAGAAGTGGAATCAATGGAGTGGATGTAGGTCATAACGACTGAACCACTATAAAAATATGATTTGCATTGCTTTGCTATTTACATTTATTGCAAACTGTCATACTTCCTCTTTACTCTAATTGCACACCCTTATAAACATATTTCAAGTTATCATATTTTTTAAATCGATTTTATTAAATGAAAGATTTCAACGAATGAAGTTGACGTTTTTACCGCTGTACTAATTCACCCCCCCTCTTAGTGTCAACTCGTTCCTAACATTGGTATCAAAGCCACATATTTCTCATTTGATTTAACACCTAAGAGAAATGGCTCTTTTCGGCTTTTAAGATGGACTTTCTCTCATTCGTCCTCCCTTGTTCAATAGGACGGACTATACATATTGAAAAACTCGAATGAGAGTTTTCTTACTTTCATTGGATCTGAATTTATGGAATGTTGTCGAAAGTAGTTTTCAAAGGTCTTCTCTTCCAATGAACCATTGGAATGATTCGGAGAAGAAGACTTTTTCTTTGAATGCTAGAGCTATGAATGCTCTATTTTACACTTTGGATAAAACTGAGTTTAATCGAGTTTCTACTTGCGAAATAACTTTTGATATATGGCACACTCTCAAAATCACACATGAAGGCACTAATAAAGTAAAGGTTTCAAAAATTAATCTTTTAATGTATGACTTCGAATTGTTTCATATGAAACCAAGCGAAACCATTGTAGACATGTACACCCGTTTTACGGATATCGTTAATGGTTTAAAAACACTTAGTAAAAGTTTTTCAGATTTTGAACTTATAAACAAAATTTTACGTTCTCTTAATAAGAACTGAGATTCAAAAGTAACTATGATACAAGAGGCAAAAGATTTAAACAAGTTTCCACTCGAAGAACTTATCAGGTCCTTAATGACATATGAAATGAGTTGTATGATACAAAATGAATATGAGAACAATCTTCCAAAGAACAAGAAGGATTTTGGACTTAGAACAATTGAAGACCACTCGAGCATAAGCTCAAGTGATGATAAACTTGAACTCCTCACTATGAAATTTAAAAAGTTCATGAAACAAGAATTAAAGAACAATAAGAAACTTAAAAAGAACGCAACTACTTGCTATGAATGCAAGAAGAAGAAAGTACTTTGGGACGAATCGAGCTCATCTAAAGACAAGGAGAAAATCAACAATGGCGAGGTGGCAAACTACGCCTTAACGGCTTTCGATGACGAGGTAATCAAAATCCACTTAGTTTATTTCAAAATTACATGATACTTTTCATTAGTTATTTTTAATTTAGTTTAGAAAAATTATTTTTCTTGAAAATTACATGTTTAATAATGTAATGAAAATGTAAAAATTGGGATCATGCTAGTAATTATGAAAATGATAATGAAAATTACATGTTTTATGATGAAAGAATAATATGGTAGATTTAAATCTAATGATAATCCTATGTATGTTTTTTAAGAAGAAATAATAAGTATCTTGATGATTTTTGATTTTAATTGAAAATGCGTTATGAAACCATGCTTGATGTCATAATGAAAATGTTAAAAAACTTGAACCATGTTTTGATATCATGTCCAAAGTAATGATGCATAATAATCATGATTAATAAGTTTATATTTCAAAATTATGCATAATGATTTTTGTGATTCATGGCTTATTGATCTTTGTCGCAATGAATGTTACTTTTTCGGTTATAAACAAGATGGATAGTTTTTATGATAAAATTTATTTTTTGATCCTAAACGGTGATACATATTTTTATTTGGCACAAAAAGATAAAGGCATATTTGTATGAAACCAATAACTTACAATGAAACATCTCTATCTTTATTGATTTTTTGATAAAAGATTAATGAATCGATGTATATTATGCTTTTGTGAATCTTATGGATTATGAAAATGATTTGAATTTAATGGGTTTTATTGAAATCATGATCTTGATTTCTCATTATTTATAACTTGAAATCGTTTATGAACCAAGATCTCTTATTATGTGTTCTTGTATCTTCTTATTGAGAACTATCCAAATTAATCATGATTTTTTAAAATTATAATTTTTTTTAATTAAGACATTATGTATGAATCAAGTTCTCATGTGAATCTATCTATATTGTCTTCATTGAATTTTCTGAAAAGTAATTTTGATGATGATTTTGGATCTATTTTTATATGACTAATAAGATGATATATCCAACTAAATCATTTATCGTATTTATGACTTGTGATATATTTAACATGAAATATCTTTCTTGATGCATGTATGATTCACTCTTTTAATTTATCAAATCGTGAAAAGATGAGATTCTCTTTATATGAATCAAGATTTTTTCATGATCTCCTAAGAATTCTTTTCGTTATTTATTTAAGAGGAGATTTGTTAAAATGAATCATGATGTCTCTTGATTTCTACATAGTATAACTTGAGTATTCTTTCTATAAATCAAGATTGTTTACTATGATTATTTCTTTTCACTCTTTGAGTTATCAAAAAAGAATCATAATATGTCTATTGATATTCATAATTTATCTTCATGAGTTGTATATCTCATCACCAAGTTAATTTTTTCTTGATATAATGTGATGATTTGAAAAATATTATAATGGGAAAAGTTTTGCACATTAAGGGAGATAGTTTTGCTAGCTTGGATAAATTGGTGTAAAACTTGATATGCTTTCAAATACTTACATTATTGAATGATTCTCCTTTTTGTCTATGACAAAGGAGGAGAAAATAAATGATAAATATTTGATACCAACAATCATGAAGTGATAAATGCTTAAGAAAAATATTGATTTAATGTTTGGTATCATGAATGCTTGAGTATCATGCATGATATGTCCATAGTGATGATTGGTTTATTTTTGGTATTATGCAAGTAAGGATGAAATGTAAAGTTTTGAAATTGTGCATGTTTTAATTTGAAACTATAATGATGCACAAATATATTGAATTAAGAATGATACTTTATCTTTGTCATAATTTGAAAATTGATGTGAAGGGAAATGATTTGTATCATTGTATTTTTATTCCCTTCTTTTTGACAATGACAATGGGGGAGCTCAAGATGCAAATTTTGAAAACTTGCACATTGTAAAAGAAAGAAAAAATTACTAACTTGTATGATGTAACACTTGCTAAATTTGCTAGCCTAGCTTACAAATTGCAAGGAGAAAAACTTACAAGGAAGCAAAATTGCTAGCTTGTACTTCTCAAAAGAGAAGAAAGAACTTACTATTTTGAACATCAATAAGTTTGCTAGCTTGATTTTGAACATCAATAAGTTTGCTAGCTTGTACTTCTCAAAAGAGAAGAAAGAACTTACTATTTTGAACATCAATAAGTTTGCTAGCTTGTACTTCTCAAAAGAGAAGAAAGAACTTACTATTTTGAACATCAATAAGTTTGCTAGCTTGTACTTCTCAAAAGAGAAGAAAGAACTTACTATTTTGAACATCAATAAGTTTGCTAGCTTGTACTTCTCAAAAGAGAAGAAAGAACTTACTATTTTGAACATCAATAAGTTTGCTAGCTTGTACTTCTCAAAAGAGAAGAAAGAACTTACTATTTTGAACATCAATAAGTTTGCTAGCTTGTACTTCTCAAAAGAGAAGAAAGAACTTACTATTTTGAACATCAATAAGTTTGCTAGCTTGTACTTCTCAAAAGAGAAGAAAGAACTTACTATTTTGAACATCAATAAGTTTGCTAGCTTGTACTTCTCAAAAGAGAAGAAAGAACTTACTATTTTGAACATCAATAAGTTTTTATATTTCAAGAAGATGCAAAAATATATGCTACTCTGCACATCGCAAAGAAAATAAATTTGTTAACTTGCCATATTGTAAGTAAAAATTGCTAGCTTGCATGATGTAAAACTTAAGATTATATTTATAATGCAATGATTTGAATTGTAGAATGTCTAAAAACTTGATAGTTGCACTTCTCCTTTTTGTTGATGACAAAAAGGGAGAAGTATGATGTTATGCATAAGTTTATGATGACATATTGCTTGGATTTTTGAATCCAATAGTTCTATCAATATGACATATTGATACGGGGAGTTAAGGTTAACTCCATCATCAATTGATTGTCATCATCAAAAAGAGGGAGATTGTTGAATCTTGGATTTTGATGATAAAACAATTGATAATAGTGTTTATGATTTGATCTACTTTTAAGTGATATAGGAAGCTTCGATCAGGATGAGACAATTAAAGTAAGAAAAATCATGTTGGGCCAGTGAAAAACATATCAGAAGATTGGACGTCGCGCTGAAGGATCGGTCGACGTATCGACAGAAGGCTTCGGCCATGAGTTTGGGCATTGAGCCAAGAAGAGCGGATATTGCGCCAAGGAAATCGGAGTTGCAGATGTTAACTGGCCGATTGTGATATCGGGGAGGGTAAAAATGCAGAATGGATTTCGAAACAAAACCGATAGAATAATCGTTCAGATAGAAAATGTCACAGAAGACAAGGAATGAACTCTTGACGAAACTTCGATAAAAATGAAAAATAGCTCACCACCAAGTTTAAAATCAAAAGGGATATAGAAAGATCACCACCCTAATGACAATAAACAAGGATACATAACTGAAAGCAAAAGACTCACCATTCAAGGATGCATCCAAGAGATACAAAGTTCAAAAGATCACTCCAAAAGAGCTTCTGCCAATATCCTCAGTTTTCTAAAAACCCTTTCTAAGCCCTAAACATGAAAATAAATATTAGTGCATGAAACAACCCTTCATGCATAGGGAATTTCGAAATTAAGTTCTTTACAACTGCCAACCACCTCTTTTAATGTATCCCTTAGCCATGAAGAAAAGCACCATGACACAGCTTTACCTTTGTGCAGGGAATATGCTGATGAGCTGTCTTATCTGAGTTCATTGAGTTGAAGATTATGGGGCAATATTGTTGGCTAAAAAAATATCATATTATTAGCATAGTCCATATGAACAGATTGTAGCAAATTAGATACTCTCGTATCAATCTCCCCTGGTTGAAAAAGACTTGTCCTCAAGTCCTCGTTTGTTTCATCAATAAGATTATGAAAAGGACTTATATCAGCTATATTAAATGTTGGGGATACTCCGTAATCTTTAGGTAGCTCAATCTCATAAGTATTTTTGCCAATTCTCTTAAGTACCTTGAATGGACCATCAACCTTTAGTTTCAGTTTTCCAAATTTGCCTAATGGAAACCTCTCATTTCTTAGATGAATCCAGACCAAATCACGTGCATTAAACTCCACATGTTTTCTGTGTTTGTTGGCAGCTTGCATGTACCTCTCATTTTGCTTCTCAATGGTTGCTTTCACACCCTCATGCAGCTTCTTTATCTGCTTAGCTCTTTCATCAGCATCTCCACTAAATTGCTTTGTTGTAGAATGAAGGATTAAGTCCAAAGGACCAGCAGGATTAGCACCATAAACTACCTCAAAAGGACTCTTACCAATACTATGATGCATAGAACGATTATAAGTAAACTCAATTTGTGGAAGAATGACATCCCATTGCTTAATATTCTTGCCAACATAGCTTCTAAGCAAATTTCCCAAGCTTCTATTTGTTACCTCAATTTGCCCATCAGTTTGTGGATGATGCGAGCTGCTGAAATTCAAAGAAGTACCCAGCTTCCTCCAAAGAGTTCTCCAAAAATGACTTACAAATTTTGAATCTCGATCAGACACCATAGTTCTTGGAATACCATGCAATTTAACAATCTCCTTAAAATATAAATTAGCAATATGAGATGCATCATTTGATTTATTGCATGGAATAAAGTGAGACATTTTTGAAAATCTATCAATAACGACCATGATAGAATCCTTGTTCCTTTGAGTTCTTGGCAATCTCAAAATGAAATCAAGACTCACATCCTCCCATGGAACATTTGGCACTGGCAATGGAGTGTACAAACCAGAATTTTGACTTCTTATTTTTGCCAAATGACACAATCGGTATCACTTCATATGTCTATCCACATCTCTGAACATTTTAGGCCAGTAGAAGTTTGATTGAACAAGAGCTAGAGTCTTGTCCCTATCGAAATGTCCTCCCAAAACACCACCATGAGCTTCAGCTAGTATTACTTGTCTCAAAGAACAAGATGGAACACACAAAGCATTAGCTCAAAAACGAAAACCATCAAAGATAAAAAATTGTTGAAAGGAACCTGATTTACAATTCTGCCATATTGAGCCGAAATCCACATCATTCTCATAGAGATCTTTGAATGTTTCAAATCCAACCACTTTGACTTCCATTACTGATAATAAAGAATATTTTTTGCTCAATACGTCAGCAACTACATTTTGAACACCAGATTTATGCTTGATTGTAAAGTTGCAAGATTGTAAAAACTCCACCCAAGTTGCATGCCTCTTATTTAGCTTATGCTGGTGATTAATGAACTTTAATGCCTCATGATCAGAATATAGAACAAACGGCTTGGTAAGAAGATATTGACTCCAATGAAACAAAGCTCGATAAATCACATAAAACTCCTTATCATAAGTAGAGTATTTCTTTCTTGTATCATTTAGCTTTTCATTAAAAAATGTAATGGGCTTTCCATCTTAACTCAAAACAGCACCAATTCCCATATTAGATGCATCACATTCAACTTCAAACACATTGTCAAAATTTGGTAGAACTAAGATACGAGCTTCAGTCACCTTTCTTTTTAAAAGCTCAAAAGCATTATTAGCTTCACTAGTCCATTTAAATTTATCACATTTCAGACATTCGGTGATTGGAGCAACAATAGAGCTGAAACCCTTGATAAATCTTCTATAAAATGAAGTTAAACCATGGAAACTCCTCACATCATGCAATGAAGCAAGTGTCGGCCAATTGAGAATAGCCTCTACCTTACTTTGATCCATCATGATTCCATCTTTTGAAACAACATACCCCAAAAACACCACACTAGAAGTAAAGAAATCACACTTCTTTAGATTAGCATAAAGCTTTTGCTACCTCAAAATAAGAAAGATCTCTTTCAGATGATTCATATGCTCCTCTTTGCTTTTGCTGTACACCAATATATCATCAAAATAAACTACAATAAATATTCCAATGCATGTCTTAAGTATGTGATTCATAAATCTCACGAAGGTGCTAGGAGCATTAGATAGCCTAAATGGCATAACCAACCATTCTTATAAGTCTTCTCTAGTTTTAAATGCTGTTTTCCACTCATCTCCGGGTCTCATTCTTATTTGGTGATAGCCACTCCTCAAATCAATTTTAGAGAAAATATAAGCACCACACAATTGATCAAGTAAACCATCTAACCTTAGAATAGGAAAGCGATAGTCCATTGTGATTTTGTTGATGGTGCGACTGTCCACGCACATTCTCCAAGAACCATCCTTCTTAAGCACCAACAAGGCTGGAACCGCACAAGGACTCGTGCTCTCCCGAATTAACCATTTTTTCACCAATTCATCAACTTGCCTTTGAAGTTCTTCATGCTCATTGGGACTCATTCTATATGCTACCTTATTAGGTAGAACAACACCTGGAATGAGATCAATGTGATGTTAGATGTCTCTCAAGGGTGGAAGACCATGTGAAATCTCTTTTGGTATAATATCTTCAAATTCTTCCAGGATTTGTTTCATAATTGCTGGTGTCTCCTTGTATTGTTTATTTTCCTCTACTACTACTAGAGCTATAATATGACCACCCTTGTCTAATTCACCTTTGGATTCACCATAGGACATAAAAGCGTTAACTTTCTTCTTTGGTGCACTGATTTCGAATGGTTGTAATGGAGCTAAGATAATCTTCTTTTCATTCACCTTAAAAGAATAAGTATGTTTGTAGCCATCATACAACACTCTTCTATCATAATGCCAAGGTCTTTCCAACAACAAATGACAAGCATCCATAGGAGCAACATCACACCATACTTCATCTTTATAATACTTGCTAATAGAAAATGAAACTAAACATCTTTTAGTTACATTGATATCATTTCTTTTCTGTAGCCAACATAACTGGTATGGATGTGGATGAGGGATGGTGTCTAACTTTAGCTTCTGTACCATCTCCAAAGATACCACATTCTCAAAGCTGCCACTATCGATGATCACCAAGCACACCTTGCCAAGAGAAGTGTATTTAGTGTGAAACACATTTTTTCTCACCCAACTTTCATCGTCGGCCACATAGGACACTTGTAAACTACATTGCAATACAATTGACAAACCATGATCAACATAAGTAATCTCTTCCTCATCATCATCGTATTTTGGTTCGTCCTCAGCTTCATCCTCTCCTCCATCACTATGATCTTCAACCAAAGTTACAATCCTCCTATTTGGACAATCTGAAGCAATATGCCCAAAACCATGACATTTGAAGCATTTTCGACCACTTGGGGTACAAGAATTAGGTGTTTTTTTGTTGCCAATAGATTCTTCACCCTTTTCTTACACCTTCGATATCACCTTGCTTTGAACAATAGGCTTGTAACTTCCTCCTTTTGTATAGCCTTCTTTTGAGTCGTACCGAAAACTCTTTTCAAACTTTTGTTGCTTTTCAACTTTTAATGCCAGCTTGCTCACATCATTTAAAGACCAATATAGCTGTAGTTGAATAATTTTAGTAATCTCATACTTCAGACCTCCTAAGTATCTTGTAATTGTTTGCTCTTCCGGTTCCACAAGCTCTCCTTTCAACATCAAATTATCGAATTATGCATTGTACTCTACACTAAGATCTTTTTGCTTGAAATCATGTATTTTGAGAAAGATCTCTTGCCTATAATTATGAGGTAAATATTTTCTCTTCAGCTTCCTTTTCATTTTCTCCCATGTAATGATCTTGTTGAATCTCGGATTTTGATGATGAAGTCAATTGTCATGTTTTATCTAATCCATATGTTGAGATAAGTATGTAGGATTAACTACGAAAGCTTGAAGACATAAAGCGAGTCTACCGGAATCAAGTTCGATGGGTGTTTGAGAGTCCGAAGATTCGTCGGAGATGTTGCCAGAACCAATCGAGAAGAAATCGGGGACTTGTCGGAGTTTTCGGAAGTCCGCCGAAGAGATCATCGGAGGTTCGCAGAGATCACCGAGAAGGCTCGGCTACTCGTTGATTTCACCACAAGATTGGGAGCCAACTGGGAGTCCGTTGGAAGAAATCTAAGGGCGTATCGGAAGTCCGCCGGAAGATCGCCGGAAAGCTTGCCGGAACAAGACTTGAAGTTCGCCGGTTAAAAACTTGCTTAGGATTATGTTTTTTATTTACGTAGCTTGCATGTAATTAAGGTTAGGATTAAGAAATAATCATATATCTTGATTAGGGGCCAACTGGGCCCAAAATGAAACCTGGTTTGGGCCGGACTTAAAGCCCAACCAGTAACCAAGAATGCTGGGCGGTGGAACCGCCCTGCTGGCCGATGGCATCGCCCAGCACCCGAGAGCCAGGCGGTGGCACCGCTGGTCTGGGCGGTGGCACTGCCCAGCACCCGAGAGCCAGGCGGTGGCACCGTTGGACTGGGCTGTGGCACCGCTCAGTACACTCTCAGTGTCACAACCGCAGGCGGTGGCACCGCCACTGACAGGCGGTGGCACCGCTAGCTTCGGGAACCGAAGAGAATTCAAATTTTGGAGCCCAAATTTGAATCCTCTTGAGGCCTATAAATACCCCTCTATTCTCAGCTGAGATTACAACTTTTTGAGAAGCAATAGAGTAAAAAAAAAAGGGTCTTAGCAAAGCCTTAGCAAGTCTTACTTTCAAATTGCTTGAGTGTTCACCTCCCTTTCTCTTGCTGAAATTTTGTAAGAGTGTGAACTACTTGTAAAGGTTGTAAGAGGGGTGTTTGTCCTTCCCCTTCAAAGTGATTTGCTAGTGGAAGTTGGAGGCCTCATCGAAGAAGGCTTCGCAAGTGGATGTAAGTCATTTTGACCGAACCACTTTAAATCTGCGTGTTCCTTGAATGTGTGAGTTGTTATTTTTCTGCAATCATTATCTACATAGAAGCAAGTTTTTGTTCTTCACTTTACTCTAGTTACTATCGAACGAAATATCCTCGCACTAGTTTTAATCCGCTGCACTAATTCACCCCCCCCTCTTAGTGCCGCTCCGATCCTAACAGATCTTACTCTTCCCCTCACGTTCTCTTTGTTTCTTCATATTTTCCCACCAAAAAGATGCATTCTGTCTAAGTTTGAGTGCCACAAGTTTGACCTTCTTTTGTTCTGGTGGTTCATGAAAATCGAAAATTCTTTTTACTGTATTAAGCCAATCGATAAAATCATCAATAATTATTTTACCTTCAAATTCTGGAATATCTAATCTGGGGTTATATTTATTCAGCCACTCGTCTTGGACTTCATTTCTTCTCCGATATCTTCTCGACTCCCTTGGAAGATGAGGTATATCATCATCAGAAGTAAACTCTCGAAAGTCATTTTCATGCTGGTTGTGTCTACTTTGAAGTTCGTCGATTATTTCATTTTTTTCTTGTAGACTACGTAGTAATTTTCGTAACTGCAGCCTCAACGACTCAGCGTCATCTTCATGGTCGCTATCTTCACCAATTACATCTTTTCCATTTTGCCTTGCCATAATCTCTAACCTTTAGCTCTGATACCAAACTGATACCGGGGAGGGTAAAAATGCAGAATGGATTTTGAAACAAAACCGATAGAACAATTGTTGAGATAGAAAATGTCAAGAAGACAAGGAATGAACTCTTGACGAAACTTTGATAAAAATGAAAAATAGCTCACCACCAAGTTTAAAATCAAAAGGGATATAGAAAGATCACCACCCTAATGATAATAAACAAAGATACAAAACTGAAAGCAAAAGACTCACCACTCAAGGATGCATCCAAGAGATACAGAGTTCAAAACAGCACTCCAAAAGAGCTTCTGCCAATATCCTCAGTTTTCTAAAAACCCTTTCTAAGCCCTAAACATGAAAATAAATACTAGTGCATGAAACAACCCTTCATGCATAGGGAATTTCGAAATTAAGTTCTTTATAACTGTCAACCACCTCCTTTAATGTATTCCTTAGCCATGAAGAAAAGCACCATGACATAGCTTTACCTTTGTGCAGGGAATATGCTGATGAGTTGTCTTATCTGAGTTGATTGAGATGAAGATTATGGGGCAATATTGTTGGCTAAAAAAATATCATATTATTAGCATAGTCCATATGAACAGATTGTAGCAAATTAGACACTCCCATGTCAGATTGGGTAATAGGCTACAAGAGAGGATAATACGTTGAAGAATCAGACAAAGCATCGATGGACCAATGACATACCGGACAACAGGATTCATGCTTAGTAATAATTATCTAGATCGAAGTGTGTTTTATGTGTGCAGGATTAACTACGATAGTAAGGAGTTCAAGAACGCAATTTTGTTAGGAGTTCAAGAGTTCGTCGGAATTTCGGACGTTCATCGGAAGTTCTGTCGGAATTGATTGAGAAGTCCAGGAGCTTGCTAAAAGCTCATTGGAACTCGCCAAGAAGATCATCGTGAAGTCCAGGAGCTTGTCGGGAGTCCGCTAGAACATTGCCGAGAGATTGTCGGAAGTTCGTTGGAAGATCGTCGGAAGCTCACAGGAAGAAACCTAGACTTACGGACTTATTAGTAAATGTCTTAAATTTCATAGTTAGCACATAATTGGGATTAGAATTGAGCCAACCCAATTATGGGCCAATTGAGCCTATGTATAGACTATGCTAGGCCAAGTGAAAGGCCCAAACAATAACCCAACAGGTGGCACCATCATGGCATAGTCTCCGAGACTGTGTCAGACAATGGTACCGCCAAACTAAGCGATGGTACTACCCAATGTCAGTGTCAGGCGATGCTACCGCCAAACTGGGTGGTGGTACCACCTAATGTCAATGCTGCAGGCGGTGGTATCGCTCAACACAAGTGGTGGTATCGCTAGGACCCGGGAAACCCGGGATGAGATGTTTTTAGGTTCCAAGTTTGAATCAACTTGAGGCCTATATATACCCCTTTCATCCCTAGTTAAACTATACAAGTATTAAGAGTGAAAAAGAAAAGAAATGCTGTTGTAATCTTGTATATACTCCTCTTAAAAGATCTAAGTGTTAGTATAGTTTGAGAGATGAGTAAGTGGGGGTGTAAGGGTTATCTCCTAAACCCAGTAAAAGGAGAAAGAGCTATAAAAGGTAGTTGGTCTTTACCTATTGAAGGAAGACCAATAGTGGATGCTGGTGGCCTCGACGGAAGAGGAATCGACAGAGTAGATGTAACTCACAACGATCGAACCACTATAAAAATCTGGTTTGCATTGCTTTGCTATTTACATTTATTGCAAACTACCATACTTCCTCTTTACTCTTAACTGCACACCCTTACGAACGTATTTCAAGTTATCATATTTTCGAAATCGATTTTATTGAACGAAAAATTTCAACGAACGAAGTTGACGTTTTTACCGCTGTACTAATTCAACCCCCCTCTTAGTGCCGACTCATTCGTAACAATAATTTATCGATAGTTTAGAGTACATCAAAGACCTGCCAAGGATAATTTGAGAGCTCAAGATACTAGTCGGGGAAGAAGCAACATAGAAAGAAGAGGGTGAAGCATGGTGAAGCATAACTGCTACGGGCCAGAGATCAAGCAGTTTTAGAGATGGAGAGTTCCTCCCTGATGCCCCTCATGGCGGGTGTTGATCGCCCTTCCAAGGGAACGCTACGGAACTCGTGGCTCCAAAGGAGAACCAAAGGTACATACGTGGACGTCCACATCGTGGACGATGAGCTGAACTTGGGTCAAGCTCACTTGGCATAAGAGGTTGAACTGCTTGCTTTTTGTCTCGAAGGCCCTCGATGAACTCCACCTCGAGCTGCTGCATTTATCGGGAGGAAACGTAGGAGACTCCCACGTCTTCATTCTTCAACATCAAGGTTGACATCACGTATACTCAATTACTTTTCGTTCTTCGAAATATTAGTAAAACCCCCTTCAGGTAGATTTGCTAGAAAGAAAGAGAGCTAAAAAGAGACATTCCTTTTTCATAAATTATAAAATGATTATACTATACACTCCCTTTCACAAGTCTAAATTATATTTACATTTTAGGAGGCAGAAGAATTATTATTGTTAATACACAAACCACATGGCATAAATCACATTTGCATCAATATATTTATTCAAAATTGATTCATAATAATTATCTAGATAATTATCATGTTCTATATAGTTATAGACATATTTTAAATAGTAACTCATGATCTAAAAATTATAGGGGTAGTGTCTATACTTAATCTAATCATGAGTGATATGATGAGATGAAGTAGTTACTATTAGGTCCTATAAATAGGATCATAGTTCATGGAGCAAATGAGAATATACATTTAAGAATATCTTGTAAATATTCTATGTCTTACCTCTTGTTTAATACTATATTAATTTTTTTAATTGAAAGTATTATTTTTTAATTACATTGTAATATTCTATTTTATTGTTTCCTTGCTCTCCATCCCCAATAATATCTCCTCCGAAACTGCTGAGTTCCGGCATCGACAGCGCCTTGCAGATGTGTTGTTGGCTCTTGCAGACACCCAAATCTCCTGACAGCCTCGTGCACAACTGCAATCACCAGAGGAAGAATCAAACTGCTTGGTTTAGAACTGTGAAGCTACTTCATCAGCTACAAACCGAAGGTTTCTTTGAGCTGCAGCTTCTAAGCCCGTAATGACAAGTTCAACTTCATACCTGTCTATATAATGAAGAATCTCCATGAGATTTTCTTAGCTCCACAATATACAGAGATGGACTGAGCTCAAACACCTGATATCACCATTGTAGAGAATTGGGATCAACAGAGGATTAATAGGACAAGTGTGAGCAAGAAGATGATCAAGATTTACCTCTGCAGCAACTGAGAGTGATGAAGAGATCCTTGGGAACTTCGAACTCTTGATTTGGTGGGTAACTTTCAGCTGACAAAGAATGGATGAAGCAACAACTAGTTGTAATTTCTGAATGCTTTTATTATTGGACTGGCCTCAGATGGAATTATCAGATGAAGTACCAAGCACTTACTTTGCCATGTCCTCTATGGATTTGAAACCCCATTTCAGTAACAATATGCTCAATCTTCTCAAACAGGTGTTTGGGTGAATGATTGGATGTGAATCTTATTTTCCTCTCTGAGACATCCTACAAAAGTCAGTCAGCAGAGGCGTTTTTGTCGGGTCTACTTTCTTATACGTTAGTCAATTCAGTAATCAGCAGACAACAAGTTACCTCTTTCTCAAAAAAACCAGAGAGATCAAGAGAGGAAGACATGCCAATGAGTTGAAATGCATTGATTTGGGTTGGTGTAGTTCCCTTTTCATCTGACTCATTATGCTTGCAAAACATAAGGGGAATTAAGTCAGTATCACAGCCCTCAAAAGTGGCATGAAGGATCAAACTAGTACTTCCACGTAGTATCAGAAAATTCATTCGTTGCTTACCTTTTTAGTGGAAGATGGTTCACTATATGGAACTAAATCATCATCATCATCATCATCATCATCACTGGGGATGACTGGGGTGTAGTCTTGCTTGAACCAGTCATGTGCTTTGATCCCAGCGACATCTATCCTTGTGATGGGATTTGGATCAAGCATTCTTCTCAACAGGTCTTGAGCATCAGGGGAGAGCCACCTAGGGATCTTTGTGTCCCCCCTAAATATCTGAACAAATGGAGAAACATTGCCATTATTTTCCATCATCTTCTTCTCACAAAACATAAATCATCCACCAATCCACTACATACCTTCTGACAAAGCACAGCAAGATTTCTGTCATCAAATGGAAGAGACCCTGTAAGAATCACATATAGGATGACACCACAAGACCATATGTCTGATCTGGCACCATCATATCCTCTATTTTTAAGAACCTAGAAATAATTTCATAAAAAGAAATTGTCAAATGAAATGTTTATGAAGCACAAGTATCCAAAATGTTCATCCTTTAAATCAGGGTGTGTTACCTCAGGTGCAACATAGTTGGGGCTTCCACAGGTTGTATGCAGCAACCCATCATTCTGAGACAATAAGGCAGGAAGGAAGTTGAAACATGAGTTCTCATCATTTTGGTTTTGGCCAACGCAAACAAGAACAAGAAGAACATACCCCAACATGTTGTGGTAAGGCGCTGAGGCCGAAATCTGAAACCTTTACGTTGCCCTTTTCATGCACAAGAACATTTTCTGGCTGCATCATGTGAAGAGAAAAGGTGTCATACATAAGCACAAAACAAAGAGAAGAACAAGCCGTTTAAGTGCTCAAGCAAATCTACACTGATTACCTTCAAATCTCTGTGGTAGACTCCCTTGTCATGACAGTAGCTTACAGCATCAATCAGCTGCTGGAAAAGCTTCCGACCCTCGCGTTCTGAGAGCCTTCCCTTCAGTGCCTTTGTAATCGATCATGCCAGTATAAGAATGACGAATCAACAACTGATAGAATAATAGAGACAATATATCCAACATGAAGCAGTAAACCACCTAACAGTTGGTTAATAGGGGCCAGAATTCTTACAATTTTGTCGAACAATTCGCCACCATTTACGTATTCAAGCACCATGTAAATCTTAGTTTTGCTTGCTGACACCTGAATTAAAAAGAGGTTGTGTATAAGAAAAAACAAGTACAATATCAAAAGAATCAATTGGTGATATGTCCATCAATTAGTTAAGACAGCAAGTAAAAGTGACGAATGACATCTCATTCAAGGTCTGTAGGTACTGTCGTGGTTCAAAGAATCACATGCATGATGCTTCCTTTTTCTTTTAAGAAAAATGGATGCATCAAACGTAGAAAGGCCAAATGGATGCTGATGTCCCATGTGTTGCTGAGACACGCATGCAATATACATACATGCCATTCTGACACCAATGAATTATACTACGTGACCTGTGGGCCTGTGCCAAATGGGCCCCACGGCGCCTAGTCCGGTTCACGGGTTCACCCACCCCGCAGGATATAATTAGAGGACGAAGACAACAGGTGGAAGTGGAATCTGCATTTCCTAAATGTTCCTAAGTGGAATCCTGATGATGGTTCTCCTGAATCATAGAGGAAAGGGAGGAAGATGGAGATCAGACCTCGTGTATCCTGACTACACTCGGATGCTTCAGCAGCTTCAACGTGCCGATCTCCCTCTTAATCTGACAGCAACGCAGAACAGTCAGCTCCTCCTCCTCAGAAAGAGGACGACAACAACACACGAGTTTACCTGATCGCTGAAGTTGAGGGACTGCACGCGGCTGCGGTCGAGGATCTTGACGGCGAAGGCCTGCCCGGTTTCGACGTGCTTAGCGTACTTCACCTTGCCGAAGTTGCCCTCGCCAAGCGTCCGCCCCAGCACGTACTTCCCCAGCACTCGCAATCCCTCCCCTCCTCCCTCCTTCACCATGTATAATATATATCTTCACGCCTTCTCCTCTTCCTCTTCTGCATTCCTATGCGGTGGGGGACTGAATAGAGCGAAGAGGAGGGGGAGGGGCCCTTTATAGACGACTGCTGCATCTCTCACCAATCAAAGCAACTGCTGCGTGCCATGTGATAGTGCCGCGTCTCGGGGTGCGCTGGTGAGGGGATGTAACGTAGTTTCTTTGAATGTGGTCAACAAACGTGATGTGCGTGGACAGTCAACGTCACCTCATCTCCTTGTGGTCTCAATCCAGCGTTCATATGTGTATATTTAACTCGGAAGAGTACGTGTCCATATAATAAAACTTTGAACGGAACGAGTAAAAAATTTGAATATATATATATATATATATATATATATATATATGAATGAATGATAAAAATTTATAGACGTAAGAACATTGATAATTTCTTTTGATGTAGTGCTTTGAAAGATAAGATAATAAGAACCGCTACCTCCAAAAGTTTAGGTAGATTGTAATAGATTTGGATGTTGATTCATCTACATATTAAGAACTGAAAGTAAAAAAGAATCAATTAATGAAAAAAAATATGGTGCTAAATCTTGGAAGATTTGTCGATTGGCAAAAGCTTAGCCTAATCAAAACGTAATATAAGTTCATTTTTACTGTAAGGCCAATTTTGACATTGACCTTTCTAGTAATAGACAAAATCATGTTGATTTGCATGCATACCATGTCCAACCTATAATAAATACCCCACCTTGATGCCTAAAGATGCAAAAGCAAAGGAAGGTAACGTACTCATGTTTCTTCTCTCTCTCTCTCTCTCTCTCTCTCTCTCATATTGTAACTTATCCACCCACAAGGTTCACATTCTCCTACCCCAATAAATAAATATTCACTAAAATACCTCGGTATTTTATCTAATGCGTGTGCAAAGCATCCATGTTTGCCCAAATCCGTTACATGCACAGTGAATGAATGATTTCATGAAGTGATCTTCTATTTGACCTATAACAAAAGAAAAAACATACGCGGGATGACTTTTTATTAAGAATAATGAATGAGTCCTATCTCATTATCCACTTCGACTTTTGGATGAATTGATGGTAATCTATAATTTAATCTGATTTTACTAATGATGGACATATGAAAATAAAAAAAATGTATCGAGTCATACGACCTTAAATAATGCAGACTAAATTCAGCCAAACATCATATATGATAATAAAAAATATTATAATATAAAATACATATAAAAGAAAGAAAGGATGAATTTATGAAAAAAAAATTATTTTTTTAATCCCATATTCAGAATTTTCTAACGTGATTTTATTTTTACCTAATACATGGAATACTACTGATCTTACAATCAATCACATGGAATACTATATATATGTATATATATTGTATTATAATATTTTCATAGTTCTACTGAAAATACTATAAATTAATATAAAAATAAACTAGATCAGCCAGTAGAAAAAGGGTGTTAGTGGTTCTGACTATTCTAGATATTGTGGAAATGGATCAATCTATTACACTTACAAACTAGATAGAAGGAGATTGCATAAATATTAAATAAACATCAGATGGACTGATAAATACGGATCGAAACCTATCCAATAATATATAATGCTAAAAATCCTGATTTGGGTGACCGACTATCCCCAAGGCTAAAGTATATTAAACATATTGATTAAAAGTATATTAAATATATTGATTAAATTATCATCAAATCATTTTAGACTAATATGGATTAATGTATCCGATTTATTATATGGAATAATATCCTATCACATCACTTGAGAAAGATTTATTCTGATGGTTCAGGTGTCCATTTGATTTAATGACCATTTTGGAAGCCTCTCCGAAGAATCCAAAAGGCATAGCAAGTTGGCAAGGAGAATAAGACTCGTCTCCTTCCCCATCGCCCAACCGACCTTCCCGTCCTCTAATAATCAATTAATTTGTGGGGGCACACAACGATGGACCAATCAAGGGCCAGATGCGTCCTTCCACCTCAGCGTAAGGTCAGTCTCCGACGTCGTTTCGGCCATTGAATGGGGTGGGGTCCACGAATAAGCTGGTGGGGACCAATCAGATTGCACGATTCTGCAATCATAGAATTATTGTGAATACGATTGATTATTATTTTTTTATGCTTACATATTAGGAGGTCGTTTTCACGATTAAATAAATCTTTGAATTATGCTTTAGAGGGATTTCATTATATTTGCGTTTTCTAAAACATTTTTTTTTTCTTTCTACGTATGTTTCCTTTGCAAGATTCTCTTTAATGAGGATAAAAATGATCTATTAATTGAAATTAAAATTACAGCAAATTTCCTCAGAACAAAATTAATAGAAGCAAACATAAATGCAATCTGATTAACGTTTTTCTATGCACATGATTAGATATGTGCGAATATTTATACATTCGCCCGAAACAATGCATTATCAATCAGCTAGGTAGCAAAACGTAAGATACTGATCATATGTTTCACATGGCTGAAAACCTACAAAATGTGGTGGCTCACAAGCCTCCGAGACAAACTCATTATGCTCTCTTGGATCACCAATAGCCACATTATTTCCACGGATAAAGAGCCAAACAACTCGATTCGTGAGGCTCCAAAGGAGTGTGCAAGAAAGAAGAAACCTCCCACGAATGGGGTGTGGAAAGACGAGTTGCATTTTTTTTTTTTTTGACATGTCCCCCCACAATTGGCTTAATGGGTTGGATATCATCCTCACAAGTTTCATTTGGTTTTGCTATAAATCAAAGGAGTTTTTTTTGTCTTTTCTTGTGGTGCTCAAACCATAGTTTCTTAGTCTCTCATGAGAAAAAAAAGGAGTATGAAAAAAGGGAAGGGAAAAAAATATTTCAGGCTGAGAGAGAGAGAGAGAGAGAGAGAGAGAGAGAGAGAGAGAGAAGCTTGTGTTTTCTGTTTCTTTATCACAATCTTGAGGCTCTCAGGAGGGCTGGGGACAATTAAGGTGAAGGCAAAGATAAAACAAACGGACTGTGGGATATTACCGTGGAAACAAATCATGCACCACAGCAACTCCATCACCTCATGTCTCAAGAGTGGAGCATGGAGATCACGATGTTGATCTTTCAGTGCAAATTTATTAGTGCTCTGCCTTGCTCGATTGTTTCTGTGTTCTTCCACCTTGATGCAAAGCAATATGCATGTTTTTAAAGGATCGATAACCAAGTTGCTTACTTGTGACATGGTTTCTCACGAGAGAAGAAAAGAACGATTGAAATATTAGTTTATGGAGTCATTAAAAAAGGATGAAACTACTGTGGTTTTTCTTGTTGCTCCATTAGTGATTTCTAGGGTACAAAATTACTATGGTAAAACATGAAAGGATACACAAGTTGAACACTTAATGTTAAAATGTTGATGATGGTGATGGCTGATGATAGGAGGTGACTTAGGTGGTCCTTTGAGAACTGATTTACAAGAATATCATAATCAGATCATAATTGAGTTGGGTGCCCAATCAAATCCTTATGACATTCAAATTAAGGTCCAAGCGGAGAGTCATAGGTGAATAGTAATTAATCTTAATAACAATAAATTAGTAGATCTTTATCATAGATTGGGCTAAAGAGATTTCTCCCCCTATCATTTGTCAACTCTCCACCCCTAAAGGTACACCTTAGGGTCTTCCAACGACATTGAGGCATGCCTCACTCCAACTCTAACATGGTAGAAGAGCCCACGATGTGTTTGGCAGTTCTTATGTGTCAGGCTTTTGATTTCCCACCTTCCGTATGTGTCTCAAGCATATTTTCATACTTAGTCTCAAAGCGACACCTTATATGTATTTCAATTCTTAACCTGAGAACGATATCTTATGCACATTTTCATGCTTAACTCGAGAGGAGTGTCTCGGACACAATTTCATGTTTATCCCAAAAGGGATATCTTAGGTGCATTTTCATATATAACCCAAGACGGGTGTCTCAGATGCATTTTCTATACCTAATCCGAGAGAAGCATCTCGGATGCATTTTCATATTTAGCCTAAGAAGGGTGTCTTTTGACTAGCCCCAAACTTGATTTTATTAGTTATAGGTGTCCTAAAAGCAATCATGTGAGTGATGACAATTGTGACATATTATGACGATTTCTTTGCTTATTATTATTAATATTTTATCATATATTATTTGGATGTATATTGTGTTATCCTTCGATCTGTGTAATGTAAATTAGATCGTGATGAAATCACGGTAATGAGACCGATTCACCTTTAAACATAGATTATAAATCATCCCGGTCATAGGTTACTCGAGAAGGATATTGAGATAACTAGATAGATCAGTGCGTTGTATACTCGTCTATATGATGGAGGCGATTGATCTCATAGTTGCTCGTGTGGAGACACTAGAGGTATAGTACAGGTGCTCATTGGAGAATGAGTTCACTGATTATTCCGCTTACGGAATGTTGGATGATTAATGATACCTGATGTCAGATAGCGATTTCCTAATCCCACTTGTATATTTAGTTCTTAGACTTGAGACACTAAAGATGCCTTGTTTGAGTATTCTATTCTTTGATGCCAGACTTATAGGTTTGAAAGTTCCAGATCTGGTACAATTGGTTCTCGGGAATGGTAACCAATCTTATAAAAGCAATTATGTGTCAATAGAGGATCATCCACTCTTGGTAACATGAGAGGAATATCCTATGTGTGCTCGCTCAAACAAAATCCTTAGCTAGCGTCTTTCGGATTAAGAGAGAATGAGTTCTTCGGGAGAATTCAATTAAAGCGAAACTCGAATAAGATTCCGTATAAGCCTGGCTTTATTATGCCTAATATACAGTCTTTGGGATATTATATGGATAAGGGCCTATAGACACATGGTAACTATGGATAGATAAGTCCGATGGATTAGATCTCCTTGTACAATTTGGGGACTATGACGTAGTGGCCTAGTACGATCATAGTCGATGAGTCAAGTAAATTATTATGGAGACAATAATTCACTATATCAGAAGGAGTTTTGACATAATCAACTCACGACCAGCTCGGTATCGAGCCTAGAGGGTCACACACATATGATGAATGTTACAACGAGTAGAGGTGTGAGTATGAGATATCCGCACAGCCCTAGATTGGATCCTATAGATAAGATCCAATTAGATAGTTGGATAGAGATCCAACTGGATAATTGGATAGAGATCCAATGAGGATAGGATCCATTAAGGGTTAAGCTGCTTGCACCTCTATAAATAAGAGGAACTTCATGGTTTATAGGCTAAAGCTATTGGTGGTTCCCCTCCTATTCTCCTCAGTCTCCTCTTGTCCTTGGCTCCGGTAACCTTATGGTGCATGTGGAGAATGAGATCCCACAGCGATCTGAGGAGCGTCATCGCTGCATCTGTCTTGTGGATCACTGCTAGAGAGGAGTATGCGAGTGCTTTTTCATCAGCTTCATCGGATCTGAAAATTTCGAAGATATATGATCTCCCCAGGTAACAGTTCTAATACGATATGTGTAATTTTTTGGTTTTACAATTTTTTTGCATACCAATTATCGCACAATGACCTAGTACTTAACTATAGGAAATCTGGTTTTATTTTTGTTTTTTGCTGAACATGAGATGTTGACCAGTAGATTTCCCAATAATGGTATTAGAGCCAGGTTTGTCATGCGATGATTGACTTATAAACTGCATGTGTTGTGTTTAATCTATTAGGAACGAGTTGGCATTAAGAGGGAGGGGTGAATTAGTGCAGTGGATAAAAATCACGTTGGTTCAAAAAATCTTCGTTTCGATTAAACCCATTTCAGAAAGATATTAACTTGAAAGCGTAAGGGAGCATAATAAAAGCAATAAGAATGTAAAGAGTTTATAGTAAAGGTAAATTGTTTAAAAAGAAATGCAAACCGATTTATAGTAGTTTGGTCATTGTGACTTACATCAACTTCCAATTCCTTCTCTATTGAGGTCTGACATCCACTAATGATCTTCTTTCAATGGGCGAAGATCAACTACCCTTTTACACCCCACTTCTCAATTTCACAGGTTTAGGAGACAACATTTTACAAGCACTTACTTCTCTCTAAATAGAATTCTAAACTTAAGCTAGAGGAGGGGATCTCTTAAGTAATTGCTATAGCGTTTTCTCACTTTTAAGTTCTTTGTGCTTATGTATATTAACCAGAGATGAGAGGAGTATTTATAGGCCTCAAGTGGATTCAAACTTGGAGTCTAAAAATGTCTCATCTCAGGTCCTCCGGGTATTGGCGGTACCACTGCTTGTGTTGGGCGGTACCATCGCCTATAACACTGATAGTACCACCACCTGATAGTCTCTTGGAGACTGTGTGTGGGTGGTACCACCACCCAGACTGGTGATACCACCGCCTGACACAATCTCGGAGATTGTGTCACGACGGTGCCATATGTTGGGTCACTGTTTGGGCCTTTCTCTTAGCCTAACATAGCCCAAACTTGGGCCCAATTGGCCCCTAGTTGAGATGGCCCAATTCCAACCCAATTATGTACTGACTAAAAATTTTAAGGCATTCATTAAGCTAAATAACTCCATAAGTCTAGGTTTCTTCCGGCGAGCTTCCGACGAACTTCCGACGATCTCTCGATAATGTTCCAACGGACTCCCAACAAGCTCTTGGACTTCACAATAATCTTTTTGGTGAGTTCTGATGAGCTTCTTTGGCTAGCTCCTTGACTTCTCGGTCAATTCTGGCAGAACTTTCGATAAACATCTGGACTTTCGATGAACTCTCAAATTCCAAATGAAATCTCGTTCTTGACTCCGGGACTTCATTTTGCTTTATGTCTTGATCGCTATCATAGTTAATCCAGTATACTTAAAAGTATACTTCGATTTAGACAATTATTATCAAGCTAATCAAATGTTGTCTGGTATGTCATTGGTTCATCGACGCCTTGTTCGATTCTTCGGTGCATCGTCCTCTCTTACGGCCTATTGCCCAATAGGCCAATTGACTCTGCAACTTTGATTTCCTTGGTGCAAATTTTGCTCTTCTTGGCCCGATGCCTGATCCGATTGCCCGAGGCCTTCTGTCGATACGTTGACTAATCCTTCGGCTCGACGTTCAATCTTCTGACATGTTTCTCTTTAGCCCAACATAATTCTTCCTGTTTTAATTGTCTATCCCCGATCGAAGCTTCCTACATCACTCAAAATGTAGATCAAATCATAAACACTATCAATTGGTTTCATCATCAAAATTTGAGATTCAACAATCTCCCCCTTTTTGATGATGACAACTAATTGATGACGGAGTTTAAATAAAATCCTCCTATCAATATGCCATTTTGATAGAAACTTTGAAATCATAGTATTTCAACATTGCATGCAACATGAGTATATTGAAATAACCAATTTATCATATCATTGCATGCATCATAAAATTATGCATAATCAAAATATCCAATACATCATTTTATGCATGATCATCAATATAACTTCTTCCCCTTTGTCATCAATAAAAAGGAGAAGTGCAACTAGCAATATTTTTTAAATATGAAAGCTAGTAAGATAGCAAGTTTTGAACATGCAAGTTAGAAATTTTTAGAGATGTGCAAGTTTAGCATGTTTGCTTTTTAGCAACTTTTTGCTTCTCTTTAGATTACAAGATAGCAATTCTAGCAAGTTTTACATTATACAAGCTAGCAACAATTTTGAGTTGTGCAAGTTTGTAAATTTTGCTTCTTGAGATAGCAACTTTTTGCTTCTCTTTAGATTACAAGATAGCAATTCTAGCAAGTTTTACATTATACAAGCTAGCAACAATTTTGAGTTGTGCAAGTTTGTAAATTTTGCTTCTTGAGATAGCAACTTTTTGCTTCTCTTTAGATTACAAGATAGCAACTTTTTGCTTCTCTTTAGATTACAAGATAGCAATTCTAGCAAGTTTTACATTATACAAGCTAGCAACAATTTTGAGTTGTGCAAGTTTGTAAATTTTGCTTCTTGAGATAGCAACTTTTTGCTTCTCTTTAGATTACAAGATAGCAACTTTTTGCTTCTCTTTAGCCCAACATAATTCTTCCTGTTTTAATTGTCTATCCCCGATCGAAGCTTCCTACATCACTCAAAATGTAGATCAAATCATAAACACTATCAATTGGTTTCATCATCAAAATTTGAGATTCAACAATCTCCCCCTTTTTGATGATGACAACTAATTGATGACGGAGTTTAAATAAATCCTCCTATCAATATGCCATTTTGATAGAAACTTTGAAATCATAGTATTTCAACATTGCATGCAACATGAGTATATTGAAATAACCAATTTATCATATCATTGCATGCATCATAAAATTATGCATAATCAAAATATCCAATACATCATTTTATGCATGATCATCAATATAACTTCTTCCCCTTTGTCATCAATAAAAAGGAGAAGTGCAACTAGCAATATTTTTTAAATATGAAAGCTAGTAAGATAGCAAGTTTTGAACATGCAAGTTAGAAATTTTTAGAGATGTGCAAGTTTAGCATGTTTGCTTTTCTTGAGATAGCAACTTTTTGCTTCTCTTTAGATTACAAGATAGCAATTCTAGCAAGTTTTACATTATACAAGCTAGCAACAATTTTGAGTTGTGCAAGTTTGTAAATTTTGCTTCTTGAGATAGGCAATATAGCACTTTTTGCTTCTCTTTTGAGATGAGTAAGCTACCAAGTTTTGGTGATGTTTAAGATAGCAAGTTCTTCTTCTTGCAATTTGTAAGCTAGCAAATTTTCACATATGAAAGTTGGCAAAACTTTTGGGAGCAAGCTTTTTGCTTCTCTTTATGATGTGCAACTTTTCTCCCCCTTTGTCGTTGTAAAAAAGAAGGGAAGAATATAATTTTATAATTCTTTTCCCTTTACATCAATTTCTAAATCATTACAAAGATAAAGTATCATTCTTAATGGCATAAGGTATCATTTTAGAAAATGATAATTATTGACTTTCACATTATTTCATCAAAAAATCATAGTGTTATATGCATAATTCTAAATCATAAATATTTCAAATCATCATGGTATGAAAATATCAAATTACATTACATCCTACCATGCATGATCATAACTTCTCATTTATATGCATCAACATAATATCATGAGTATTTCATGCATAATTTCATAACATCACATAAAGATTATCAAGAAAATTAATTGGGTGATGAGATATACACTTCATGAATACAAGGAAGTATATCATATCATGAAAGATAAAATCATGTGAATACCAAAAGACATGATTCATTTTGATAAATATTCTCTTTAGTGAATGGTAAAAAGAAACAAGGAGAAAATGATCTCAATTCATAAAAAGATTTCAAGTATCAAATATCAAAATATCAAGATGATGATTCATATATAAAAAATATCATAAGTTATAATTAAGAGAAAAATCATCATTCATTTTCAACTCATTCAATTTATCAAATCAACATTACTTGGGTATGCATAATACCAAATATTGTTTCAAGTCTTCAACATATAACATGCATAATTTCAAATTATTACAAATCATTATTGAGGTCATAGTTTGTTTGTATAAGTCTCTTCTTTAGTAAATAGTAAGAAGAAATCATCAAAGATACAAAATATTTTGATTCTCATAAAAGATTGCTCAAGTAGAGAAATCAAAAGAAAGTTCATGATTCGGTTGAAATTTTTTTATTCAAATTCAAATCATCAAAATTACTTTTAAGAGATTCAAATGACATAAATAACTTTATCAATCTCTCAGTGAAAATCGATAAGATAGAGAAAAAGAACTTTTATTACGGCAAAGATCGATAATTCATAAATCACAAGAATCATCATGCATATTCAATCTCTCATTGAAAAATCGAAAGATAGAGGCAAACGACTTTTATTACGGCAAAGATCGATAATTCATAATCACAAGAATCATCATGCATAATTGTGAAATGTAAACTCATTAATCATGATTTCAAATCATCATACATTATTTCATCAAGCATGATTTCATAAAATATTTTTAATCAAATCATTTTTTTGTTGTAGTAATACATTTTCCTTCTTTGCATCAATGATTCATCATATCATGAGATATACAAATCATAAATACAAAGGAGTTATATCAGGTATAAGATCAAAAGTGTAACACGTAATTCCAAAATATAAGATTTCAAATCATTATGCCATAATTAAATCTACACACATGATCATTTTCAATTAAAATGCTTAAGTGAATCTAACTTGTCATACTTAGTGCTAGGAGTTATCTGTTGAATCTCGTATTGTGATGATGAAACCACTTGATATGTATTTATGATTTAATCTACGTATTGAGTGATGCAGGATACTTCGATAAGGATGAGACAATTAAAGCAGGAAAAATCATGTTGTGCCGGAGAAAACATGTCAGAAGATTGGACATCGGGCTGGTGGATCAGTCGACGTATCGACAGAAGGCTTCGGGCCGTGGATTCGGGCATCGGGCCAAGAAGATCGGGTATTGTGCTAAGGATATTAGAGTTGTGGAGTCAACTAGCCGATTGGGCAATAGGCCGCAAGATAGGACGATGCGCCGAAGAATCGGACGAAGCGTTGAGGGACCAATAACATGACCGGACAACGTGATTAATACTTAGTATTAATTGTCCAGATCGAAGTATGTTTTACATGTGCAGGATTAACTACGATGGCAAGGCATGGAGCAAAATGAAGTCCCAGAGTCAAGGATGTGATCACGTTGGGAGTTCGAGAGTTCATTGGAAGTCCGAATATTCGTCGGAAGTTCTGCGGGAACCAGCCGAGAAGTCGCGGAGCTTACCAGAGAAGCTCGACAAAACTCACTAAGAAGATCGTTGTGAAGTCTAGGAGCTTGCTGGGAGTCTACCGGAACATTGTCGAGAGTTCGTCGGAGGTTCACCGGAAGATCACCGGAAGCTCGCCGGAAGAATTGATATAGGGATTTGTTTAGCTTAGAATATGTCTTAGGAATCGTAGTTAGCACGTAATTGGGATTGGGTTTGGGCCAACCCAATTAGGGGCTAGCTAGGGCCATGTAAGAACTATGTTGGGCCCAATAAGAGGCCTAAATAGTACCTAAAGAAGTCTCACCATCATGGCACAATCTTCGAGACTGTGTCAAGCGGTGGTACTGCTAGTCTGGGCAGTTGTACCGCCCCTGGCAAGGTGCTAAGCGGTGATATCGCCAGTCTGGACGGTGGTACCGCCCAGCACAGCCCCCCAGGCGGTGGTACCGCCAGACCTAGGTGGTGGTACCACCCAGGACAGTGTCAGTCAAACTGACACTGGGCGGTGGTACCGCCCAGCGCAAGCGGTGGTACTGCCCGTACCCGGGGAACCCAAGATGGGAAAGATTTAGGCTCCAAGTTTGAATCAACTTAAAGCCTATAAATACCCCTCCCATCCCTGGTTAAAGCATACAAGCACAGAGCATTCAAAAGTGAGAAAACTCTGCTGTAATATCTTTAGAATCCTCCTCCTTGAGTCTAAGTGTTAGAATAGCTTAATAGGAGAGTGAGTGCTTGTAAGAGTTATCGCCTAAACCCCGTAAAAGGAGAAGAGGGGTGTAAAAAGGAGTTGGTCTTCGCCTATTGAAGGAAGACCTCTAGTGGATGCCCATGGCTTCGACGAAAGAGGAATCAGAGGAGTGGATGTAGGTCACGATTGACCGAACCAATATAAATTGCCATCTTCTCTAGTTTGCATTTACTCTCTACTGTTTATCTTTACTGCAAACCTCTTTAATAGCTTACTGCCTTCTATTCATTTACGAACATGTTTCAAAGTTAAGTTTCCGAAATCGGTTTTACGTCGAAAATGGTTTTATCGTACGAAATTTTTTAAACCGTCGTTATTTTACTGTTGCACTAATTCGCCGCCCCCCTCTTAGTGCTCTTGATCCTAACATTATCATGCTTAAATTTTAATTTTTTCAAAATCACTTAGAAAGAGAAGCATGATATTTTTTCATTAATTTTATTTTTATTTACTAACTAATTTAAAAATAACTCATGAAAAGACATCAAGTAATTTTAAAATAAAGTAAAAGGGTTTTGGTTACCTCATCATCGAAAACCGTTAAAGCGTAGTTTGCCACCTCGCTTTTGTTGGATTGTTCTTTATCTTTGGATGAACTTGATTCATCCCAATCCACCTTGAGTGTTCTCTTCATTTTTTGTAGGTTCTTCTTTTTAGGTTCATTTTTGTTCTTATATTCATGTTTTAAGAATAGTTTTAGCTTTATAGTTAAGAGTTCAAAGTCATCATCACTTATGCTTTTGCTCGAGTGATCTTCATTTGTTCTAAGTGTCAAATCATTCTTGTTCTTTGGAAGGTTATTCTCAAGCTCTTCATGACCTGTGCAAGTCATCTCATAGGTCATTAACGATCCGATTAGTTCTTCAAGAGGGAAATCATTCAAGTCTTTGACCTCTTGAATGACCGTTACTTTAGGGTCCCAACTCTTTGGAAGAGATCTTAATATGTTGTTAACAAGTTCAAAATTCAAAAAAACATTTGCCAAGAGCTTTTAAACTATTGACGATATCCGTAAAACATATGTACATGTCAACAATAGTTTTGCTTGGCTTCATATGAAATAATTCAAAATCATGCATCAAAAGATTAACTTTAGAATCTTTTACCCTACTTATGCCTTTGTGTGTGATTTTGAGTGCATGCCAAATATCAAAAGCCGTTTCACAAATAAATACTTGATTAAATTTATTTTTATCTAAGGCGCAAAACAAGGCATTCATAGCCTTGGTATTTAAAAAGAAAGTCTTCTTCTCTAACTCATTCCAATCGTTCATTAGAAGAGAAGACTTTTAAAATCTATTTTCAATAATATTTCATAAATTAAATTAATAGAAAGCAAGAAAACTCTCATTCAAGTTTTCCAATATGTGTAGTCCGTCCTATTGAACATAGGAGGATGAATGATAGAAAGTCCCTCTTGAAATTCGAAAAGAGCTATTTCTCTTGGTTGTTAAACCAAATGAGAAAAATTGTGGCTCTGATATCAACTGTTAGAAAGAGTTGGCACTAAGAGAGGGGGGTGAATTAGTGCAGCGAATAAAAATCACATCGATTAAAAAAATCTTCATTTCGATTAAACCCATTTCGGAAAGATATTAACTTAAAAGTGTAAGGGAGCGTAGTGAAAGCAATAAGAAGGTAAAGCAGTTTGCAGTAAAGATAAATTGCTCAAAAAGAAATGCAAACCAATTTATAGTAGTTCAGTCATTGTGACATACATCCACTTCTGATTCCTCCTCTATTGAGGTTACTAGCGTCCACTAGTGATATTCTTTCAATGGGCGAAGATTAACTACCTTTTTACACCCCACTTCTCCTTTTCACAAGTTTAGAGACAACCTTATACAAGCACTTACTCCTCTCTAAACAGAATTCTAAATTTAAGCTAGAGGAGGGGATCTCAAGTAATTGCTATAGCATTTTCTCACTTTTAAGTTCTCTATGCTTGTGTATGTTAACCAGGGATGAGAGGGGTATTTATAGGCCTCAAGTGGATTCAAACTTGGAGCCTAAAAATGTCTCATCTCGGGTCCTCCAAGTACTGGTAGTACCACCGCTTATGTTGGCCGGTACCATCGCTTGCAGCACTGATATTGACACTAACACTATGCGATACCACCGCCCACACTAGTGATACCATTGCTTGACAATCTCTCAGAGATTGTTTTTAGGCGGTACCACCGCCTGACATAGTCTCGGAAACTGTACCACGATGGTGCCACTTGTTGGGTCACTATTTGGGCCTTTCTCTTAGCCCAACATAGCCCAAACTTGGGCCCAATTGGGCTTTAGTTGAGTTGGCCCAATTCCAACCCAATTATGTGCTAACTATGAATTTTAAGGCATTCACTAAGCTAAATAAGTCCATAAAAATAGGTCTCTTCCAACGAGCTTCCGGCGAACTTCCGACGATCTCTCCGCAATGTTCTAGCAGACTTCTGGCAAGCTCCAGTTCACGATGATCATCTTGGTGATTTTCGACGAGTTTCTTTGGCTAGCTCCTAGACTTCTCGGTCAATTATGGCAGAACTTTAGATGAACGTCCGGACTTCCGACGAACTCTTGAACTCCCAACGAAATATCATTCTTGATCTGGGACTTCATTTTACTTTATACCTTGATCGCTATCGTAGTTAATCATACACACTTAAAGTCTACTTCGATCTCGACAATTATTACCAAGCTAATCAAATGTTGTCTGGCATGTCATTGGTATATTTGCCACCTCGTTCTTGTTATATTTGACGTAGTTTTTAGATCTGAAAGACACATTATTTGGTTGTCTTTAGAGCGGTCCTTTGACTTCGAATTTGTTGACATAAATCGGGGTGGTAACTATTGCTACTCGGTGGATCGACCGGAGGAGGCACACGCGTAAGTTGCGGAGGAGCAGCTTGTTTGTTGAGGCAATGCCCGCGAGCGAGTTGCCTGCGGTAGGGCAGCACCCACCCTGCATGCATGCAAGCTGCACACTACCCGCATGTAGGCAGCCTGGGGGTGAGGCGGCGTCGGTCGGCGATTGGTAGCCTATGGGCAGGCTGCTTGCAGGCCATGCGACACCCATGTAGGGCATTGCCTTGCGCATGGCATCCGCTTGCCCACAAGGTGGCACTACAAGGGCAAACTACCCTAGTGTGAGGTTGTCACGCCCCCCGAATTTAATCCATTCAGGAGGTGTGACCCTGTCTAAAATCAATAATATTATAATTCATCATCACAAATCAATCCAGGATCCAATATAACATTTAAGGATACTAAGAACCATTCAAATCAATATTCATAATTCATAAACCTGTATGTTTCATAAATCATACTCCACTTCACTTAGAGATTCATAAAATCCAAAGGCAACACAACTAAATATCAACCACAACACAAATCCATATTCGTAGAAATATATACCATCACAAAAATATTATTCACCATGAGTTCATATACTTATACAACGTAAGCTTATCATTCCATAAACATGAGCAGTCCTTTAAACTTTTACAACACATAAGTATCAATATATCCTTAACATTACATCAGAAGTAAAGTATACTATACAACAAAAACCTATCAACCAACAAAGATTAGTCCAAAATCTTCTAGCCTTTTAGTGCTTCAACCCAATTCTAGCTTTTCAGTGCGTGACAAGCTACCCTGAAAAATTTATATAACAACAGGGTGAGCATAAAGAGCTCAGCAAGCGACTAACATATCCATGGCGGCAGGAGAAATTCAAGCAGGCTTAGTATCAAGACAACAAAAGCAGAAATACAAGTGTTCATTTGAAATCATCTCATTTGGTATAAAAATCACATAGGGTTTCCTCATTCGAAAACAAGCGTTAGACATAACAATACGAGAAAGAAAATTGGAGCATTTCATTGGCAAAATAAGCATTTAGGCATGTATCAAATGGCACCTGAAACATTTCAGTGTATATCAAAGGCATAAGAGTGTTTGAGAGCATAACAATGACATATGAAATACTCCAAAGCATAACAAGTGAACCGAATAGTAAATACAAGCTTGTATGTCATTTTTGAGGTAGCATGCATTCCATTTTTATCCAAAGCATAAATACAAACTCATTAGCAAAGCTTTGGATATCATATCAAAAATATAGAGGGCGCTGTGGGACCATATACATAATGTGATTCATCCATTTCAGGATGACCACCAAGCATGAGTCTCCCACGTCTGAGAGCTCCATCCACCCACGTCTGAGTGAAGTCAATGGGGCCGGCAGAGCATCGCGGGCTCTATGCATAACTCCCTTTACTATTTCTGGCAAAGGTTCACAATATCCCACAAGACACTAGAGTACAAAAGGGTAGCATGAACAATGACATTGGCATATATTGGAAGCACATGCAGAAACAACGGAAATATGCGTGTGCCTTTATCAAACAAGGAAATGCCAACAAAACATTACATAATAAATTTTAGACATACAACAATTTTAGGATGAATAATACAGGAATTTCCAAAGGACTGCAAAAGAATTTAATAGAAATCAAACTTCCAACAGAATGAGACTCGAATAGGCAAAATTCAACAAAGTTTTCAATTCTGGCAGAATTCGAATGGTACATTTTCTGATTTGTTTGAGTGACCAAGCATACTCCAATTCACTAAAAATAGGTGTCAAAAGAAAGATATGCGAATCTAGTTCCAAAGAATCAAGTTTTTTCATAATTCAGAATTTTCACTAGAGAGTTATGAGCAATTTAGTAACAGAAGGTCAGAATTGATCATCTCTTTTTTGCAGAATAGATAGCATCAATTTAAACAGCTGTTTCAGAAGGAAAACGTACTTCAAAATTTCCAAACTTGGTGTCAAAAGAAAGATATGCGAATCTAGTTCGCAATGAATTAAGTTTTGCATAATTCAGAATTTTTACTAGAGAGTTATGAGCTATTTAGTAACAGAAGGTCCGAAATTACAGTCCCTATTTTGTAGAATCTATAGGGTTAATTTCAATAGAAGTCATATTAGGCATTTCGACTCTAAATCATTCAATATAGGTATCAAAATAAAGGTCTTCGAGTCTAATTTCAAACGGAATATGTTTTGCCTAAATCAGAGTTTAGTATAAAAAGTTAGGACCAAAACAATGCATGGAGGTCAAATTATCGAAAAATTACAGATTCATGGCTTTGTATCAAAACGAAAGAAATGTTTGATTCTCAGCTGAAATCTTTCAAAATTTTGTAGAATTGAAAAGAAAACAGAGATTAGGATTCTATTGGATTGGGTTAGAACACTTGCCTTAAAAAGTTTTGATTTCAAAATGTGGGGGAATTGATGCAAAGCCTTAAGCTAAGATAAAACTTCTTCTTCTTCAATTCTTTCTCCTTCTCTTCTCCTTCAATTCCTTCTCCTCTTCTCAAGTTACATTGGCTGCAAAGTTTCCCTTAGTTGTGCCTTAAATTACTTAGGTTTGGCTCATGCTAAAATAATGAGGTGGCAAGCATGCATGGAGATTTCGGTGTCAACTTTAGAATAAGTGCAAGTGGCTCATCCTTGCTAATGCCACAAGTCCTCCATATAATTTAATATTGATATAATAAACTAAACTATTAAAGTACTATATAAGCATTTTTTTTTTAAATGAGGGATGTTACAGAGGTGGCTGCCCAAGGCAGCAACTGCTTGCCGCGTAGCACTGCCGCACTATAGTTTGCCAAGCGACAACTGCAAAGGTTGTGGCTATCGACCTTAGCGTCGGCAGTAGGGAGGTGATGGCCACCACATGCAGAGCAGGAATTAGGGATTTTTGGGGTCAAAGGATAATTTTGAATTTCAAAATTTTCAAGTGCTATCCTTTTGCCCAAATTATTATAATACCTCTCAGAATTTAAAAAATTCCCTATATGTCCCTAGCTTCATAAAATATTAGTTAATTAAAAAGTTTAATTAACTACTATTATTTATCTAGTAATCCTATATAATGATATATACATGTGATGTATGATGTGAGAAATATTGAATATCGGATTTTGATGATGACATCAATTGGTGAATTAATGATCTAATCCATGTGTTGAGATAATTAATACGGAGTAACTACGATCACGAGAAAGGCAAAATGATTAAAGAAGAATCAGAGTTGGGCCAGAGTCAATGATCGAGCATTGCGTCGGATGAATTATGGATACACTGAAGGATCAGACGATGCAGTGAAAGCTCACCGAAGGTTCGCCGAAAGCTCATCGGAGATTCACCGGAGTTCACCGAAAGCTCGCCGGAAGATTGTTGGGAGTTCACCGAAAGTTCATCGAGAGTTCGGTTGAACCATTAACGTACAAGACAACTCAAATTACAAGTAGAATAATTGTTTTAGCTTTAACTATCGCAATTAGGGCTTTGATTTGAGTTAGTTTTGTGAGAAATCCTATAATTCAATTAGGGGCCAACTGGGCTGAATTGGGTAGATTGGATGGCCCATTCAGCCACTTGGAGCCACGTCAAGTGATGGCACTGCCCAGATTGGGTGGTGGAACTGCTTGGGGCTCAGCCTCCCAAGTGGTCTAGGTGGTGGTATTGCCCAAACTGGGCGATGGTACCTCAAAAACCCGGGATGATACACTTTTTGACTCTATTTGAAGCCATTGGCCTATAAATATCCCACTCTTTCCTGCATGAAAGAATAATGAAAGTGTAAACAAAAATCTTGAGATTTTGGGGTATGAAAGTGTTGAAAAAGTGCCAAGAGTCCTCGTCCTCCCTTTCTAGTTTTGTGATCATTCAAGAGGGGTGTGAGACTTATAAGGGTTGTCTCCTAAAATTGTGAAAAGGAGAAAGAGTTGTATGAGGGTGGTTGGTCTTCGCCTAGTGAAGGAAGACTGTTAATAGACGCTGGTGGCCTCAACGAGGAATCGGGAGTGGACGTAGGTCACGATGACCGAACCACTATAAATCTGGTGTGATTTCTACTTTGTCATTCATATTCTACTTTTTCTTTATATTGCTTATTGACTTGGTTGCTTACTTCTCTTCACACATTCTTTACGATTAACGCATTTCCAATACAAGATTAAATTGAAATAAAATTTTTGATTTGATGTAATATTTTGATAAGTACTAATTCACCCCCCCCTTTTAGTGCCAACTTGATCCTAATAGTTGGTATCAGAGCAAGGTTACTCTCTATTTGGTTTAAAACCTAAGAGAGATGGCTTTTGTCAGCAATCAAGAGGGATTTTCTATCACTTGTCCTCCTATATTCAATGGGACAGACTACACTTATTGGAAAACTAGGATGATAATTTTCTTGCTTTTTATGGATTTCAAATTGTGAAATATTGTTGAAAGCAGTTTTGAGAAGTCTTTCAAACCAATAAATGAATGGAATGATTTGGAAAAGAAGACATTCTCCTTAAATGCTAAAGTGATGAACGATTTATTTTGTGCTCTTGATAAAAATGAATTTAATCGGGTTTCTATATGTGAAACTGCACATGAGATTTGGCACACACTCAAAGTCACATGCGAAGGCACAAGTAGGGTTAATGAGTCAAAAATTAATCTTTTAGTGCATAATTTTGAATTGTTTCAAATGAAACCAAGTGAAATCATTAGAGACATGTGCTAGTCATAGGTGCCCAATAAGGCAATCACGTGAGTGATGACACATGTGACTTGACACGGAATCTTTTTGCTTATTATATTTTGGTATTTATTATGACTATTGCACATATGCATGTATATATTGTGATGTCATTAGATCTGTGCAATGAGAATCGGATCGTGATGAGATCATGATAATGAGATCAATTCACCTTTAAACACAGATCCTAAATAATCCCGGTCATAGGTTACTCGAGAGGGACATCAAAATAACCGGACAAACTGGTATGCTGTATACCCATCCATATGATGGATGCAGCTAGTCTCATAGCTGCTCGTGTAGGGATACTAGGGATACAGTACAAGTGCTTATTGGAGAATGAGTTTACTAATTGATCTGCTTACAGAATACTGGATAGTTGATGATGCCTTATTGTCAGACAGTGATTCTGTAGTCTCAGTGGTGTATTTGGTCCTTAGACTTGAGACACCAAGGATGTCCTGTATGAGTGCTCCATTCTTTGATACCAGACTTATAGGTTTAGATGTCCCAAATCTAGTATAATCGGTCATTGGGAGTGGTAGTCAACCTTACGAGGGCTATTGAGTATCGATAGAGGATCATCCACTCTCGGCGTCATGAGAGGAATTTCCCATATGTTCTTGCTCAAACAAATCGTTGGCTAGGGTCATTCAAATTGAGAGAGAAAGAGTTCTTTGGGAGAATTTAATTAGAGCGAGACTCGAGTAGAAACCGTATGGGTCTGACAGCACCATACCCGGTATACAGTCTTTGGGATATTAGATAGATGAGGGATTATAGGTACACGGTAACTGAGGACAGACAGGTCCAATGGATTGGATTCTCCTGTATCGTCTAGGGACTATGACATAGTGGCTTAATATGTCCGTAGTCGATGAGTCGAGTGAATTATTATGAAGATAATAATTCACTGAGCTAGAAGGAGTTCTGACATGTATGACTTACGATCAGCTCGATATTGGGCCTAGAGAGTCACACACATATGATAGGCGTTGCGATGAATAGAGGTTCGGACATGAAATATCCGCTAGAGCTCTTGTCTTATTGGATATCTAATAAGCCCCTGAATTATTGGATCCTATGGATGAGATTCAATAAGAGCCCATAAGAGATTATTGGATAGAGATCCACTAATCTAAGAGGCTTGGGTAATTGGATGTAGATCCAATACCTAATAGGGGAGGATTTATTAGGGTTTGATAGGGGGCCTCTATAAATAGGAGGGATTCAGTGGTTCATAGGCTAGAGCCTTTGCTTACCTCTCCTATTCTCCTCCTCCTCTCCACCTCAGAGCAGGCCTGAAGTTTTGAGGAGCATCATCGTAGCCCTATTGTGTGGATCACCGCTAGAGAGGAGGACGCTTGACCTCCTTCATCCTCTCCTAGAGATCTATAGGGAAATAGGGATATACGATCTCCCTAAGTAACACAATCTATTCTATACGCAGTTTTAAGTTTCACGATTTTTGCGCACCAATCTTCGCATGACGACGATCATCTCTTTGGGAATAGGGGATTTTGTTTTCTTATTCTTCTGCTGTGCATGTGATGTCGCCCCCAAGATTTCCCAACAACATGTATACCCATTTTACGGATATCGTCAATGGTTTGAAAGCACTTGGTTCCACCTCTGTCACACCTCTAAAAAATAATCAATAATATTTAAAATTTTCATCAACGAACCAGGATCCAAACACACATTTGAAGTTACTAAGAAAACACTCAAGTCAAAATTTATCTCTATAATCCACAATTTATAAAATCTATGTATTTTATAATCATACCATTATATCACATAATGATTCACAAAATCCAAAGCCAGCTCAACTAAACCATAACCACATCATAAATCCATAAGCATGTGAATCCATACAATCACAAACCCAACAAGTACCACGTGTTTATATCATTACACAATTTAAACTTAACATATTTGAAATCTCGATATGAGAGGTCCTTTTCAAATATTTACAAGATACATCAATCTAGAGTTGTCGTTGATATTTCATTACACACAAAAGGAACTTATACAACATCAACCTATCAAGTATGAAAGATTTACCCCAAAATCTTCTAGCTTTCCACTGCCTCAGCTCAATTTAAAAATTTTAGTGAGCAACAAGCTATCCTGAAAAAAAAAAAAAAGCAATAGAGTGAGCATATAAAGCTCAACAAGTCACTAACATATCCATGGCAAAGAGAATAGTTTCGAACAAATAAGGTTTCAAAATACAAGATAGAGATACAAGAGTTTAAAAAATAGTTACTCGATGAATGCAAAGTTACAATGTCATTTCATTCGAAGGATGTTTTGTTCATAACAATGGAGTAAGGGCTAATTAGAGCATATCATTGGCATAAGAAGCATATCCATGATATATGGAATATTTCAAATGCCTATCAAAGACGTAAGGAGCATTTCGGATATCAATGACATGTGAAACATTTTGGAGCATATCAATAACAAATAAAATATTTCAGAATATATCTAAGAACAAATATGAAATAGAAGCTTAACGTCGCATTTGACATTGCATACTTTTCATTATTATCCAAAGAACACATAGAAGAATATAACCAAGGCTCTGGATATTATATCAAACAGATAGAAGGTGAAATGGGATCCCAAACATAATCTCTCACGTCTGGGAGCATCATCTATCCATGTTTGGATGAAGCCAGAGGGGGCCGATAGAGCATTGAGGGCTCTAAGCGTATACCCTTACCATTTTTAGCAAAGGTCCATATAATCCCTTTACCGTTTCTAACAAAGGTCTAAATAATCCCACAAACACCAGAGTACAAAAGGATAATATGAACAATAAAATTAGCACATATCGGAAGCACATACGGAACAACAAAACATACATGTGCCTTTACGAGATAATATGATGCAAATATAATATTTCATAAATGTATTTTAGATTTGAAAGAAAATGAAAGTAAGAGCATAAAAGGGTTCCAAACAATCATATATAGCTCAATAGAAATAAGAAGGTTAGATTAATTCAATGTTCAAACGAATGAAACCAAAATATGCGAAATTGACCAAAACTCGATTTCTGGTAGAATTCGAGAGGCACATTGAACAAATACTACAAATGGTCAATTATACTCCAATTTAGTTAAAATAGGTATCATTTGAAAGATGTGTTAATCTAATTCTACATAAATTAAGTTTTGTCTGAATTAGAATTTATAATAGAGAGTTACAAATAATTTCGTAGCGAAAGGTCCGAAAACATCAACTCTGTTTTACTAAATCCACAAGGTCAATAAAAACAGATGTTTCAGTTCACATTTGTATTTTAAATTTTCATATAAATTTCTAATTATAATGTAAGTATCCATTTTCAATTCTATAGAAGAGCCTAAAAAATAATAAAATAAAAATCTGAGGACCTATTTATAAACCTTAATGACCTAATTGTAAATATAATAATACCAGGACTAAACTGTAAAATACACAAAATAACAAATTCCACTGCCTAAGCCTTTCTGCCTTCTTTCTCAAGAAACCGGAGAAGACAGTTGCATTGAAGAAAGAGAAAGAGAGAAAGAAGAAGAAAAAAAAAAAAAAAGGGAAGAAGAGGAGAAATTTGGGGCTTTGGGTTTTTTTTTGCTCAAATCTTCCCATTTAGGGTCAAAATTCTCAAAGGCAAATATTTTAACCCCATCTTACAGAAATCCTAATATTTGTTTTCATTTTAATTCTACAAAATTTGAAAGATTTGGCTGAGAACCAGACATTTCTTTCATTTTGATACAAAGCAATGAATTTATAATTTTTCGGTAATCTGACCTGTATGCATTGTTTCGGACCTAACTTTTAGAACTAAACTCTGATTTAGGCAAACCTAATTCATCTAAAAGTAGACTCAAATATCTTTATTTTGATACTTAGATTTGTTGAATCTCGGATTTTGATGATGAAACTAATTGATTGTGTTTAGATGTTTAACTGCATTTTGAGTGATGCAGGTCTACTCGATCAGGATTAGACAGTTGACGCAGGAGGAATTGACGTTGCGCCGGAGGAGATCACGTTAGGATATTGGACGGTAGAATGCTTCGGACGTCGGGCATCGGGCCAAGGAGAGCGGAATTGCACCAAGGATATCGGGGTTGCGGAGGTCAACCGTCGATTGGGCAATAAGCCGCAAGAGTGGACGATGCGCTGAAGAATCGGATGAAGCGCCAACCAATAACGTGCCGGGCAACAGAATGTCAATTCGCGTTGTAATAACTGTCTAGATCGGAGTAGAGTTTTGGCTTGTGTGTGCAGGATTAACTACGATGACGATGAAGACATAAAGCGAAACAAAGTGCCGGAGTCAAGCGCGAAGGATTCATTGGGAGTTCGAGAGTTCGACGGAAGTCCGAAGGTTCGTCGGGAATGCTGCCGGAACTAGCCGAGAATGAGTAGGGAGCTTGCTGAAGGGTTTTTCGGAAGCTCGCCAAAAGGTTCGTCGGAAGTTCACGGAGCTCACCGAGAAAGATCGGAGCTTGCCGAAGAAGCTCGTCGGAACTCGCCAAGATCAAATCGTGAAGTCTAGGAGCTTGCCGGGAGTCCGCAGAATGGTTTCCGAGAGTTTATCGGAAGACCGCCGGAAGTTCGCCGAAAGCTCGCCGGAAGAAGTCTTGACTTATGGACTTTGTAATAGCTTAGAAAATGTCTTTAAATTTGTAGTTAGCACGTTAATTAGGGCTAGGATTAGGTGTTTATCCTATGACCCAAGTAGGGGCCAATTCGGCCCAAGTTCGGACTGGTTTGGGCCAATTTTGGAGCCCAACCAGTGAGCTGAAATAGTGTAGGCGGTGGCACCGCCTAGACTAGGCGGTGGCACCGCCCAGAGGCCGAGAGCTAGGCGGTGGAACCGCCGGTCTGGGCGGTGGCACCGCCCAGCACCCGAGAGCTAGGCGGTGGCACCGCTGGACTGGGCGGTGGCACCGCCCAGTACACTGTCAGTGTCAAAACTGACAGGCGGTGGCACCGCCACTGACAGGCGGTGGCACCGCTAGCTTCGGGAACATAAGAGAATTCAAATTTTTGGAGCCCAAATTTGAATCCTCTTGAGGCCTATAAATACCCCTCTATTCTCAGCTGAGACAACAACCTTTTGAGAAGCTAGAAGTTGAGAAAATCTTTAGGAAAAGTCTTGTTTTCAATAGCTTGAGTGTTCACCTCATTTCTTTTCATTGAAATCTTTGTAAAAGGGTGAACCACTTGTAAGAGGTTGTAAGAGGGGTGTAAGAAGGAGGTTGATCTTCGCCTAGTAAAGGAAGATCGTTAGTGGATGCCGGTGACCTCGACGGAAGAGGAATCGGAGGAGTGGATGTAGGTCACGATTGACCGAACCACTATAAACTATCGTCTTCTCTGGTTTGCATTTACTTCCTGCTATTATCTTACTGCAAACCATCTTCACTTTGATGCTCTACTTCTTTGTCTCCTTCATACGTATGCCTTCAAGTTAAAACGCAATCGAAACGGTTTCAAACGAAACGTTGCTTTTATCGTACGAAGTTTCCGAAAGTGTTTAAATCATCGAAAGTTTATCGTTCTTTACCGCTGCACTAATTCACCCCCCCCTCTTAGTGCCGCTCCGATCCTAACAATTGGTATCAGAGCCCGGTATTTCTCATTTCGGATTTACACCCGAGAGAAATGGCTCTTCATGGCTTTCAAGAGGGCTTTTCGGTTTTTCGTCCACCGTTGTTTAACGGATTGGACTACACTTATTGGAAAACTCGAATGAGAGTTTTCTTGATTTCTATGAACTTGGATTTATGGAATATTGTTGAAAACGGTTTTCAACTTCCCTCTAAACCGATGAACGAATGGTCGGTTTTGGAGAAGAAGTATTTTTCTTTAAACGCAAAGGCTATGAATGCCTTATTTTGCGCTTTGGACAAAAATGAGTTTAATCAGATTTCTATGTGCGAAACGGCTTTTGATATTTGGCGAACACTTGAAATCACGCACGAGGGAACTAGTAGAGTCAAAGACTCGAAAGTTAACATTTTATTGCATGATTTTGAGCTTTTTCGAATGCAACCAAGCGAGACTATAGGCGACATGTACACCCGTTTCACGGATGTTGTCAATAGTCTAAGAGTTCTTGGTAAATCTTTTTCAAATTTTGATCTCATAAGTAAGATCTTAAGATCCCTTCCAAAAAGGTGGGATCCGAAAATAACCGCAATACAAGAGACAAAAAATTTAAATGATTTTCCATTAGAAGAATTAATCGGGTCATTAATGACTTATGAAATGACACTTTTGGAACATTTTGAACCCGATGAGCACTTGAACCACCTTCCAAAGAATAGGAAGGATTTGGAACTCCGGACAAATGAATACCACTTGAGCGATGACTCAAGTGATGAGGACAATGATGAACTTGAACTTCGAACACTAAATCTTAATAAGTTCATTAAACAAAAATCTAAAATAAACAATGAACTTGAACGGAGGAAGAGGCCAAAGAAGAGGAAGGCAACCAAGGATGAATCAAGAAATTCCAAAGGTGAAACGACGAATTGGGCTTTGACGGGCTTCGACTACAAGGTAAGTAACTCAACTCCCTTAATTTATTTTGAAATTACGTGATGCTTTTTATGATGCATTTTCCTCTTTTAGTTAGTTTAGAATTAATTTTCTTGAAAATTGCATGTCTAATAATTTAATAATGAAAATGCAAAAATTAGGAATCATGCTTATGATTCTAGTAATTTTAAAAATAATCATGAAAATTGCATGTTTATGATAAACAAAATGATTTTGATTAAAAATGCCTTATGAAATTATGCTATATGTGGTTAAGAAGTAATAATGTGTGTCATGTTGATTTCCATTGTTATTTCTCGATTTTGATTAAATAAAATCATGTTTGATTTGAAGTAATGCATAATGATGTAATGAAAATATTAAATGTTTTGATACCATGATTGACAATTTTATGTATGAGATTTTAAAGTTATACATGATAATTTTTGTGATTTATGAATTATTGATATTTGCCGTAATGAAAGCTCTTTTTTGGTTTAAATGATGATAAATATTTTTCAAGAAGAAATAATGTGTATTTTGATGATTTCCAATTTTGATTGAAACCATGCTTGATGTCTTAATGAAAATATAAAGAAGTTTGATATCATGCTTAATGATGATGTATGGATCTTGTATCAAAAACTAAGCTTGAAAAGTTAGATTCACCTAAAAAGAAAAATGCATGACTACAACAAACAAAATGATCTTGATGGAAAATACTTTATGAAATCAATTTCGACGATGCATAACGATGTAATTATGTAATGAAAATATTAAATATTTTGAAACCATGTCTTGATGTCATGTATAATGATCATGCTTAATAGATTTCGAAATTATGCATGATGATTCTTAAGACTTATGGATTATCGATTTTTACGGTAATGAAAATGGTTTTTTCGGTTTTTGAACATAGATGCATATTTTTTATTTGGCATAAATGAAATAAATCACATGAATAGAAACACTTTAAAAGGAAAATATATTATCATGGGAATTAAAATCATGAATCTATTTGTATCACATTTGTGAATCTCTTGAAAATGATCTTGATTTGATGATTTAAATTTAAATGAGCTTTATCTTGATTTCTCAAAATTTGTAAATTGAGATTTCTTATGCTTAAGTCAAGATTTTATATGCTTGAATTGAAATCTTTTTCTCCTAAGGTTCTTTTACGATTTACTAAAGAGAATACCTTTTTCAAAATTCATGACTTAAAATTTCTTTTGAATATCTTTTATTATTTGATCTCCTAAGATTTTCTTTTGATTATTTTAGAGGAGGTTTTTCAAAAGAAATCATGTCATTTGGTATACACATATTCTAATCCTTCATGATATGATTTTTATGCAATTGCTTGTATTCATGAAAATATTAAATATTTTGAAACCATGTCTTGATGTCATGTATAATGATCATGCTTAATAGATTTCGAAATTATGCATGATGATTCTTAAGACTTATGGATTATCGATTTTTACGGTAATGAAAATGGTTTTTTCGGTTTTTGAACATAGATGCATATTTTTTATTTGGCATAAATGAAATAAATCACATGAATAGAAACACTTTAAAAGGAAAATATATTATCATGGGAATTAAAATCATGAATCTATTTGTATCACATTTGTGAATCTCTTGAAAATGATCTTGATTTGATGATTTAAATTTAAATGAGCTTTATCTTGATTTCTCAAAATTTGTAAATTGAGATTTCTTATGCTTAAGTCAAGATTTTATATGCTTGAATTGAAATCTTTTTCTCCTAAGGTTCTTTTACGATTTACTAAAGAGAATACCTTTTTCAAAATTCATGACTTAAAATTTCTTTTGAATATCTTTTATTATTTGATCTCCTAAGATTTTCTTTTGATTATTTTAGAGGAGGTTTTTCAAAAGAAATCATGTCATTTGGTATACACATATTCTAATCCTTCATGATATGATTTTTATGCAATTGCTTGTATTCATGAAAATATTCATCTCATCACCCAATTAATTCTTCTTGATATTCCTAATGTGATGAATAAAATTATGCATGAAATACAAATGAGAAGTTAATTATCATGCATAATAGGATGTAATGAATATTGACATTTAGATACTATCATTTGAAAAAGTTATGATCATACATGGCAAGATGCAATTTGACAGATTAATACCATGATGATTTGAAATGTTTATGATTTGAAATGATGCATATGCTTTTTATTATGATGATGTATGTGATGTATTGCATATGCTGTGTATCATGAATACTTTATTATCATACATGAAAATAGTGATAAATATTTTGAAAATAAATGTTTGAATCATGTTAGATGATTTTATATTTTGTGCATGATGAGTTATAGTGATGATTGAGATAATATGAATGATAAAACATGAGATTGTCTGTAATGCAAATTTATTGATCTCATGATGTGTAAACTGAAATAATGATTGGAATATTGATGTAATTATAAATGATGATTTGATAATATGCATGAAATACTCTTGATATTATTTTGATGCATACAAATGAAAAGTTTTGATCATGCATGGTAGGATATAATTTGACAAGTTGATACCATCATGATATGAAACATTTATGATTTACAATGATGCATGCAATACTTGTGCTTTCTAATTATGATGTGATGTATTGCATATGATGTAAATCATGATTTAAAATACTATGAGTTGTTGCTAAAATGATGTATTAGAAATGTTGATTTAATGTTTTGTATCATGAATGCTCTAAATGATGAATGTTTGGTATCATGATCAAAATGTTTATAAATAGTTAAAAATTTTAGTATCATATATGATATCCTCATAATGTAAATCAATTTATTCAATATCGTGCATGAATGAAATATAAGGTTTTTAAAAATGTGCATATTCTAATTATAATGATGCACAAATAAGATTGATACTTACCTTTGTCATAATTGATGTAAAGGGTCTTCCCTTCTTTTTGACAATGACAAAGGGAGAGATAGCTAATTTGCACAAGTCAAGAAGATGCAAAAATTTGATTGCTAGCTTGCCTATCTTAAGTAGCAAAGATTGCTAACTTGCTTATTTCAAGAAGCAAAAGTTGTCTTCTTGAACATCACTATCTTGCCTATCTCAATAAGTAAAGAATTGCTATCTCAAAAGAAGCAAAAATTGTAAAACTTAGAAAACTTGCAATATAATTGCTCTTGCCATGCTTTGTATCAAAAATAGGTTGATATCCTTAAAAGCATCGCATTAAATTTTTTAGTATCGCAATGTATCACATGTATCGCAAATTGAAATTTTTAAGACTATTATCATATCATGTTTAACAATTGATGTCTTTCATGACATGATTTCTTTGCATTTTTTTCTTGTATGTATCATGCGATGATTGAAATATTGATTGATGCAAATTCATAATTTATCATTGGTTCCTCTCCTTTTCGGCAATGACATAGGGAGAGAAAGATTGCTAGCTCAAGGCAAAAGCTGGCTAGCTTGTACTCTTCCCTACTTTTCGACAAAAACAAAGGAGAGAAAGCTTTTGCTAGTTAGAACATGCAAAGAAAAACAAAGTACAATCTTGCACAAGAAGCAAGTGTTGAATTGCCATGATTGAACTTAAGAATTTTACTATGCTTTTGTGCTTATATGTTGTGATGAAAATCTAGCTTCACATTACAAAAACTTGAATATCTTTTAAAATAGCTAGAGCTACTTCTCCTTTTTGTTGATGACATAGGGGGAGAAGTATATTGATGACTTCATGCATTGAATTGAATATTTTATATATTTGCATGATGATTTAAATGTTTTTCATAACATGTGATGAATGTTGCTTGGAATTGGGATAATCCAAGTGTTCTATCAATGGCATACTGATAGGGGGAGTTTGTTAAAACTCTGGGGAGTTAAGGTTAACTCCGGTAGTCATCAATTAGTTGTCATCATCAAAAAGGGGGAGATTGTTGAATCTCGGATTTTGATGATGAAACTAATTGATTGTGTTTAGATGTTTAACTGCATTTTGAGTGATGCAGGTCTACTCGATCAGGATTAGACAGTTGACGCAGGAGGAATTGACGTTGCGCCGGAGGAGATCACGTTAGGATATTGGACGGTAGAATGCTTCGGACGTCGGGCATCGGGCCAAGGAGAGCGGAATTGCACCAAGGATATCGGGGTTGCGGAGGTCAACCGTCGATTGGGCAATAAGCCGCAAGAGTGGACGATGCGCTGAAGAATCGGATGAAGCGCCAACCAATAACGTGCCGGGCAACAGAATGTCAATTCGCGTTGTAATAACTGTCTAGATCGGAGTAGAGTTTTGGCTTGTGTGTGCAGGATTAACTACGATGACGATGAAGACATAAAGCGAAACAAAGTGCCGGAGTCAAGCGCGAAGGATTCATTGGGAGTTCGAGAGTTCGACGGAAGTCCGAAGGTTCGTCGGGAATGCTGCCGGAACTAGCCGAGAATGAGTAGGGAGCTTGCTGAAGGGTTTTTCGGAAGCTCGCCAAAAGGTTCGTCGGAAGTTCACGGAGCTCACCGAGAAAGATCGGAGCTTGCCGAAGAAGCTCGTCGGAACTCGCCAAGATCAAATCGTGAAGTCTAGGAGCTTGCCGGGAGTCCGCAGAATGGTTTCCGAGAGTTTATCGGAAGACCGCCGGAAGTTCGCCGAAAGCTCGCCGGAAGAAGTCTTGACTTATGGACTTTGTAATAGCTTAGAAAATGTCTTTAAATTTGTAGTTAGCACGTTAATTAGGGCTAGGATTAGGTGTTTATCCTATGACCCAAGTAGGGGCCAATTCGGCCCAAGTTCGGACTGGTTTGGGCCAATTTTGGAGCCTAACCAGTGAGCTGAAATAGTGTAGGCGGTGGCACCGCCTAGACTAGGCGGTGGCACCGCCCAGAGGCCGAGAGCTAGGCGGTGGAACCGCCGGTCTGGGCGGTGGCACCGCCCAGCACCCGAGAGCTAGGCGGTGGCACCGCTGGACTGGGCGGTGGCACCACCCAGTACACTGTCAGTGTCAAAACTGACAGGCGGTGGCACCGCCACTGACAGGCAGTGGCACCGCTAGCTTCGGGAACATAAGAGAATTCAAATTTTTGGAGCCCAAATTTGAATCCTCTTGAGGCCTATAAATACCCCTCTATTCTCAGCTGAGACAACAACCTTTTGAGAAGCTAGAAGTTGAGAAAATCTTTAGGAAAAGTCTTGTTTTCAATAGCTTGAGTGTTCACCTCATTTCTTTTCATTGAAATCTTTGTAAAAGGGTGAACCACTTGTAAGAGGTTGTAAGAGGGGTGTAAGAAGGAGGTTGATCTTCGCCTAGTAAAGGAAGATCGTTAGTGGATGCCGGTGACCTCGACGGAAGAGGAATCGGAGGAGTGGATGTAGGTCACGATTGACCGAACCACTATAAACTATCGTCTTCTCTGGTTTGCATTTACTTCCTGCTATTATCTTACTGCAAACCATCTTCACTTTGATGCTCTACTTCTTTGTCTCCTTCATACGTATGCCTTCAAGTTAAAACGCAATCGAAACGGTTTCAAACGAAACGTTGCTTTTATCGTACGAAGTTTCCGAAAGTGTTTAAATCATCGAAAGTTTATCGTTCTTTACCGCTGCACTAATTCACCCCCCCCTCTTAGTGCCGCTCCGATCCTAACAAGATTGAATGATTTGGAGTTTAAATACCTACTAATACTTCTGTTTCAATTAACGCTATAGATTCTGTAAAACAAGGATTGTAATTTCTGACCTTTTGTTGCTTAACTGCTTATAACTTTCTACTGGGGACTCAGATTCATGTAAAGTATATTTTATTGGAAATTATACTTAAAATTTTTTCTGTGCTTACCAAGGTTTCTCTAATATTAAACTTATCAATACTTAAAATACTAAGATCCCTTCTGAAAAGTTGGGATCTAAAAGTGATGGCAATACAAGAAGCAAATGACCTGAATAACTTTGCTATTGAAGAACTCATTAGGTCATTGATGACCTATGAAATAACATGCAAGACACATGATGAACTTGGTGAATATGAGAACAACCTTCTAAAGAACAGGAAGGATATGACACTTAGAACTAAAGAAAACCACTTGAGTAAAAGCTCAAGTGATGATAAGGACTTGGTATTTCTAACAAGAAAATTCAAAAGATTTATAAGAAACAAACAAATTTTGTAAAGTAAGATACTAAGAACAAAAATGAACTCAAAAAGGACACAATCATATGTTACGAATGCAACAAACTAGGGCACTTAAAAAATGAATATCTTCAAGTGAAGAAGAAGCTATTAAAGAAAAAAAAGACGCTCAAAGCAACTTGAGATGATTCGAGTGCATCCAAAGATGAGGAGCCAATCAACAAAGGTGATGTTACGAATTATGCTATAATGGTGCTCAATGATAAGGTAAGTGACTTAATCGAATCTCATTTAACTTATGATGATTTACTTATTGCTTTCAATGATCTATTTGATGAGTGTAAATTAGTTGGTAAAAAATATAAATTATATAAAAAAAGGAGTTTGCTTCTCTTGTTACTAAATTTGATAGATTAAAAAATGAGCATGATGATAGTATGTTAGCTCCTTGTACTCAAAGTGAAGAGTTAGAATCATGTAAAAAGGAAATTTTGTTGCCGCAAGAAACATTAGAAAAATTTAAAATAGGTAATAAATCTCTAAACATAATTTTTGCTAATAAGGGTCATGTTCATAGAAAGGAAGGAATTGGCTTTGTGAGTAACACTAAAAAAAAGCCAATCATCTTCATTAAAGGACCCACATTACATGTCTCACCTAGAGAAAAATATAATTTTTGCGGAAGATGTGGTCATTTTGCTTACAAATGTCCATTTAAATGGTTTAGTTCACATAAATTAGTTTGGGTTCCTAAAGGAACCATAAATCACTCAATGATAGGTGGATCTATTTATGAGGGACCCAAAGTTAAATGAGTACCTAAAAGAAAACCCCCTTTCATATAGATATATCTACATTCATAAGCTGAGAGCAAGAGATGTACCTTGATAGTAGATGCTCAAGGCACTTGACCGAAGATCCAACACACTTCTCTAAGCTCACTAGCCAAGACAAAGGATTTGTCATATTCGGAGACAACAACAAAGGAAAAATTATTGGCAAAAGAAATATAGGCAACAAATCAAACCTTTTACTTGAAGATATATTATTAGTAGATGGTTTAAAACATAATTTATTAAGCATTAGTCAATTATGTGATTAAGGATATATCATCAAATTTGAATCTAATGTTTGTATAATTGAAATACCATACAAAAATATATTTATGATTGCCTTACAAAATAATAATATGTATATTCTTGATATTGATGATTTTTACGATGAAACATATTTTTCGACTTTAGACAATGATGCATGGATTTGGCCTAGGAGATTAGGTCATGCTAACATGAAACTAATCTCTCAAATTTCAACTAGAGAACTTGTGAGAGGAATGCCTAGTATTAAGTTTGTCGAAGACAAAGTTTGTGATGCATATCAATTAGAAAAATAAATAAAAAATAATTTTAAATCAAAGAATTAAATAAGCACCACTAGACCACTATAATTGATCTATATGGATTTATTTGGACCAATTGATATAACAAGTCTAGGAGATAGTAAATATGCCTTTGTAATTGTTAATGATTTTAGTAGATATATTGGACATACTTCTTGGCTCACAAAAGTAATTATTTTAAAGTTTCTCAAAATTTTATAAACTTATTCAAATGAAAAGGGTTTTATGATTTCATCTATTCATAGTGATCACAGTGGTGAATTTTAGAACCGTGATTTTCAAAATTTTTGTGAGTCAAATGGGTATAATCACAATTTCTTTACTCTAAGAAATTCACAACAAAATGGAGTAGTTATAAGAAAAAATAGGAGTTTACAAGAAATGATAAGAACTATGTTAAACGATCATAGCATACTCAAATATTTTTGGGCCGAAGTCGTAAATATGACATGCTATGTTATGAAAAGGGTTCTCATAAGACCATTACTTTCCAAAACTCTTTATGAATTATGAAATAACAAAGGATCCAATATTTCATATTTTAAAACTTTCGGGTGTAAATGTTTTGTTTTAAATGAATAGGATGCCTTAGAAAAAATTGATGCTAAATCCAATGAAGGCATCTATTCATATTATTTTTAATGAGCTTTCTAAATAAAAAAATAATTTTGATGATGATTTTGATTTTGATGCTTTAAAATTGAATAAAAACTCTCCTCCTCCAAGCAACTTGGATGCATCTTCTTCTAAAGAATCCTTACATACGGATTAGAAGTATGTAGATACTCATCCTAAGGAGCTAATCATTAGAGATACATCAAAAGATGTTTAAACTCGTTCTTCTCTTAAAAATTTTTATGTGAATGTAGCTTTTTTATCTCAAATTAAACCTAAATGCATTGATGAAGTCTAAAAGATGATTCATGGGTCCTTGCAATGCATGAGGAACTAAATCAATTTGAGAGAAATGAGGTGTTGAAGCTTGTTCCTAGACCTAGTGACTATTTGGTAATTTATACTAAATGGGTCTTTAGAAACAAGCAAGATGAACTTAGTATCATGGTTACAAACAATGTTAGATTAGTGGCTAAAGGTTTCAACCAAGAATAAGATATCGATTATGAAAACACCTTCGCTCTTGTGGCTAGACTTTAAGCCATAAGGATTCTCTTTGCCTATACTAATTGTAATAATTTTAAGTTATTTCAAATGGATGTTAAAAATATTTTTTTTAATTGCTTTATTTCCGAAGAAGTTTATGTTGAATGACCTCCCAGATTTGAGAATGCTATTTTTCCGAATCATATGTTTAAGTTGACTAAGGCTCTCTATGGATTAAAATAAGCCCCTAGGGCTTGGTACGAGAGGCTTAGTTTTTTTCTTATTCAAAATAATTTTATGAAAGGCAAGGTTGATACTACATTATTTATTAAATATTTTAAAAATAATTTCTCATTGTCCAAATTTATATTGATGATATCATTTTCAGTTTTTTGAGTAAATCTTTGTGTGAATCATTTGCCAAAAGTATGAGTTAAGAGTTTGAAATGAGTTTAATGGGCAAATAAACTTTTTTCTTAGAATTCCAAATTGAACAACTAAATGATGAAATTTTTATTAGTCAAACTAAGTATGCTTTAGAAGTATTGAAATGATTTAATATAGATGTGCTAAAGTTATTAATACACTAATGAACACTTCTACAAAATTAGATATGTATATTAATGGAGAATGCTTTGATCAAAAGACTTATAGGTGTATGATAGGTAGTTTATTATACCAGACAACAACTAGACTTGATATCATGTTTAGTGTTAGACTATGTACTAGATTTCAATCTAATTCCAAGTAATCTCACCTAAAAGCTATTAAAAGGATTTTTAGATACATAAAAGGAACTCATAATATAGGATTTTGGCATCCAAAATCTAAAAACTTTGAGCTACGTGCTTATGTCGATGTTGATTTTGCTGGTTGTTAAATAAATAGAAAAAGTATATCTGGAATATGTCAACTCTTAGGTCATGCACTTGTCTCTTGGTATTCTAAGAAACAAAACTCGGTTGGATTATCTACAACCGAAGCTTAGTATATAGCAACAAGTGCATATTGTGCACAAGTTATATGGATGAAAAACACATTAGAAGACTATGAAATTCACTTGAAAAACATACCTATAAAATGTGATAACATTAGTACAATATGTTTAACAAAAAATTCCATTCAACACTCTAGAACTAACATATTGGTATTAAACATCATTTTATTAGAGATCATGTTAATAATTATGATAAATCTTTAGAATTTATTGATACTAAATATCAATTAGCAGATATTTTTATAAAACAATTGAATGAGGAATAATTTGATTTCATTAGAAGAGAATTAGGCATGTTAAATCTTCTAAATGCATGAATTCCTCTATACATGTTTCAGATTTCTCATTTTTAACTTGAGTTTTGTTTTTAAATTAAGATCATTTCCTTTATTCCTTCTTCTTGCAATTCACCGAAGAAGAGAGACTATTCATGGATTTTTAATCTTTCATGAAAGATGAGTTTTTGCTCATAGACTTTTGGTATACTTGATCCTTTATGTGATAATTATTTCCCATGAATCATTCTTCCTTCTATTTACAAGAAAAGGGATTTGATTGATGAATTTTTAGTATACACATTTTAATCTTTTTGATGAATCCTTTCTCTTTGCGATAGTAGAAGCTTGATTCAATGAAACTTATGTATCATAGATTTGATTTGGTTCAAATCCTTTCATGGATTTGGTTCTTGATTTTTCTTATGATGAATAAATTCCTCCCTTACTCTTTTTCCTCTTCTTCTTATTCTTATGACAAAAGGAAGAAAGAAACTTAGACCAGAAAGTGCTTGCACATCTAAAGCAATAATGCTAGCTTGCCCATTTCAAAAAGCAAAAGGAGTTATCTTGCAAAGTTTTTACTTAACTTCTCATTTCACAAATTTGCTAGCTTGCATAAATTAGTATAAAACTTGCTTGAATAGTTTAAAATACTTGCATAAATTATTGAATGATTCTCCTTTTTGTTGATGACAAAGGGAGAGAAATGATGAATGTTGTTAAATGTGGTATCATGCATGAAGTGATAGATGGTTAAAAATGCTATAATATCATATATGTTATGTTAAATTTGGTATCATGCATAAAGTGATAAATGGTGCTTTAGTATCATATACGTTATGCCCAAAATGATTGAAAATATGAATGCTTTAGTATCATGAATGTTATTCTCAAGATGATATTAATTTTAATATCATGCATGAAGTGATGAATGCCTTAGTATCATGTAGGTTATGCTCAAAGTGATTTATTATCATGCATAAAGTGATGAAATTGTGCATGTTATACTTGGATGACTTTAATCTATGGTGATGCATAATGTATGAAATGTTGATATATTGCATTCGATCATAGTGATTGAAATTGTTTCACTTGAATTCAAAAGTCATGATTCCTTTTGAATTCAAGTGTGCTTTATCTCAATATGGCATATAGATAGGGGAAGTTAGGGTTAACTTTGTCATCAATTGGTTGTTATCATCAAAAAGGGAGAGATTATTGAATTTCGGATTTTGATGATGACATCAATTGGTGAATTAATGATCTAATCCATGTGTTGAGATAAGTGATATAGGACTAACTACAATCGTGAGAAAGGCAAAACAAATAAAGAAGAATCGGAGTTAGGCTGGAGTCAATGATCGAGCATCGGGTCAGATGAATCGGGGGATACACCGAATGATCAGACGATGCAGTGAAACGTTATCGGAGGTTCGTCAGGAGTTCATTGAAAGCTTGTCGGAGGTTCACCAAGAGTTCGTCAGAAGTTCACCAATAGTTTAGTTGAACCATTAACTTGTAGGACAACTCAGATTATAAGTAGAATAATTATTTTAGTCTTAACTATCATAGTTAGGATTTTGATTTGAGTTAGTTTTGGGAGAAATCCTACTAACTCAATTAGGGGCCAATTGGGCCTATAACTGGGTTGAATTAGGCCAGTTAGATGGCCCATTCAGCCACTTGGGGCTCAGCCTCCCAAGTGGTTTTGGCGATGGTACCGCCTAGACTATGATGGTACATGTTGGGAAATCTAGGGGGGTGACATCACATGTGTAGCGGAAGAATAAAAAAATAAAATCTCCAAATTCTCAAATATATGTTTATCATCATGCGAAGATTAGTGTGTAGAAATCTGTGAAACTTAAAACTGAATATAAGATAGATTGTGTTACTTAGGGAGATCATTTATCCTTGAATCATTGTAGATTTCTAGGAGAGGGTGAAGGAGGTCAAGTGCCCTCCTCTCTAGCGGTGATCTACACAGCAAAGCTACGACGACTCTCCTCAAAACTTCAGGCCTACTCTGAGGAGGAGAAGAGGGAGGAAAATAGGAGAGGCAACCAAAAAGTTCAAGCCTATGAACCCATTGAATCCCTCCTATTTATAGAGGTCCCATGTCAACTTAACCCTAATAGATCCTACCCTAATAGGTCCCATGTCACTACCCAAGCCTCTTAGATTAGTGGATCTCTATCTAATAATCTCTCATTGATTCATATTGGATCTCATCCATAGGATCCAATAAGATAGGGGTTCCGACAGATATCTTATATTCGAACCTCTACTCATTGCAACGTCTACCATATATGTGTGACCCTCTAGGCCCAATATCGAGCTGGTTATGAGTCATACATATTAGAACTCCTTTTGGCTCAGTGAATTATTATCTCCATAATAATTTTCTTGAATTATCGATTGTCGACGTACTAGGCCACTACGTCGCAATCCCTAGACAACATAGGGGAATACAATCTATTAGACCTATTTGTCCTTAGTTACTGTGTAATAGTCCCTCATCTATCTAATATCCTAGATACCGTATATTGGGCATGGTACTATCACACCCATATAGTTTCTACTCGAGTCTCGCTCTAATCGAATACTCCCAAAGAACTCTTTTTCTCTCAATTCGAATAACCCTGGCCAGAGATTTGTTTAAGCAAGAATACATGAGATATTTCTCTTATGACACTAAAAGTAGATGATCCTCTATCAACACTCAATAGTTCTCATAAGGTTGTCTACCACTCCCAATGACCAGTTGTACTAGATCTAGAAGTCCGATATCAAAGAATGGAATACTTATATAGGATATCCTTGATGTTTCAAGTCTAGGGACCAGATACACCACTTGGACTACAGAATCACTATGTGATAATAAGGTATCATCAACCATCTAGCATTCTGTAAGTGGATCAATTAGTGAACTCATTATCTAATGAGCACCTATACTGTATCCCTAGTGTCCCCACGTGAGTAGCTATGAAACTAACTACATCCATCAGATGGATGAGTATACAACACACCAATCTGTTCGGTTATCTGGATATCCTTTTTGAGTAACCTATGAACTAGATTATTTATGGTCTATGCTTAAAGGTGAATTGGTCTCATTATCATGATCTCATCATGATCCGATTCCCATTGTACAGATCCAAGGACATCACAATATATACATGTGTTTATGCAACAATCAATATAAAGTGAGAAAATACCAAAATATAATCAGCAAAAAGATTGTGTGTCAAGTCACATGTTCCATCACTCACATGATTGACTTACAAGGCACCTATGACTAGCAATCTCCCACTTGACCTAAAGCCAATCACCTATGTGTTTGATCCCCATCAGATCCCTGTGATGCTTAAAGACAATATGAGACAATGACTTTGTTAGTGGATCTGCGATGTTATCTTTGGATGAAACTCTTTCCACTGCTATATCTCCTCGGGTCATGATCTATCTAATAAACTAGAACCTCTTCAGAACACTTCTGACGAGACCTAGGTTCCCTTGTTTGAGCAATCGCCCCATTGTTATCGTAATATAAGGGAATCAGCTCCTCGTTGCTCGACACGACTCCCAAAATCTGTGATGAACTTCTTCATCCAGACTCCCTCTTTTACTGCCTTTGATGCAACAATGTACTCCACCTCTGTGGTCGAGTTAGCAGTAGTATCTTGCTTGGAACTCTTCCAGTATACTGCTCCTCCATTCAAGATGTACACATACCAGAAATTCGACTTGCTATTATCGACATTGGACTGGAAACTCGAGTCCATGTAATCGTTAACCCTAAGGCTACTACCTCTATATACTAGTAAAAGATCTTTAGTCATTCTCAAGTACTTAAGGATACACTTTACTGCTTTCCAGTGCTCGAAGCCTTGATTCACTTGAAACATGCTCGTGACACTCAAAGCATGCACTACATTAGGCCTGGTACATAGCATGACATATATGATAGACCCTATCACTAAGACATAGGGTATCCTATCTATGTTTGCCATTTCTTCAGGAGTCTTTAGGGACATACTCCTAGAAAGCGATATCCCTGTTAGGGTCGTAGCGGCACTAAGAAGGGGGGGGGTGAATTAGTGCAACGGATTAAAACGTCAGTTTTGGAAACTTTTTCGTACGATAAAAACCGAACTCGAAAGTGCTTAACTTGAAAGCGTGTTCGTAAAGGTGTGCAGCAAAAATAATAAGGAAGTAAAGCACATATGAAGGTTTGCAGTAAGGTAAATAGCAATAAGTAAATGCAAACCAGAGAACACGCCAATTTTAAAGTGGTTCGGTCAAAATGACCTACATCCACTTGCGAAGCCTTCTTCGATGAGGCTCCCAACTTCCACTAGCAAATCAAATCACTTTGAAGGGGAAGGACAAATACCCCTCTTACAACTTTTTACAAGTGGTTCACACTCTTACAAAGTTTCAACGAGAAAGAAAGATGTTAACACTCAAGCAATTGAAAACAAGACTTGCTAAAGACTTTGCTAAGGCTTTTATCTCAATCTATTGCTTCTCAAAAGTTGTTGTCTCTGCTGAGAATTGAGGGGTATTTATAGGCCTCAAGAGAATTCAAATTTTGGGCTCCAAAATTTGAATTCTCTTCGGTTCCTGAAGCTAGCGGTGCCACCGCCTATCAGTTCTGACACTGACAGTGTACTGGGCGGTGCCACCGCCTAGCTCTCGGGTGCTGGGCGGTGCCACCACCCAGATTGGCGGTGCCACCGCCTAATCTGGCGGTGCCACCGCCTACACTATTTCAGCCCACTAGTTGGGCTCCAAACTTGGTCCAAACTAGTCCAAACTTGGGCCCAATTGGCCCCTACTTGGGTTATAAGATTAACACCTAATCCTAACCCTAATTAACATGCTAACTATGAATTTAAAACATTTCCTAAGCTATTACAAAGTCCGAAGTCAAGATATCTTCCGGCGAACTTCCGACGGTCTTCCGATAAACTCTCGGAAACCATTCTACGGACTCCCGGCAAGCTCCGAGACTTCACGATTTGATCTTAGCGAGTTTCGACGAGCTTCTTCGGCAAGCTATGATCTTTCTCGGTGAGCTTCGCGAACTTCCGATGAACCTTCCGGCGAGCTTCCAAAATCCCATCGGCAAGCTCCCTACTCATTCTCGGCTAGTTCCGACAGCATTCCCGATGAACCTTCGGACTTCCATCGAACTCTCGAACTCCCAACGAATCCTTCGTGCTTGACTCCGGCACTTTGTTTTACTTTATGTCTTCATCGTTATCGTAGTTAATCCTGCACACACAAGCCAAAACTCTACTCCGATCTAGACAATTATTACAACGCGAATTGACATTCTGTTGCCTGGCACGTCATTGGTTGGCGCTTCATCCGATTCTTCAGCGTATCGTCCTCTCTTGCGGCTTGTTGCCCAATCAGCGGTTGACCTCCGCAACCCCGATATCCTTGGTGCAATTCCGCTCTCCTTGGCCCGATGCCCGACGTCCGAAGCGTTCTGCCATCCAATATCCTAACGTGATCTCCTCCGACATAACGTCAATTCCTCCTGCGTCAACTGTCTAATCCTGATCGAGTAGACCTGCATCACTTAAAATACAGTTAAACATCTAAACACAATCAATTAGTTTCATCATCAAAATCCGAGATTCAACAATCCCATGTCTCATTGATATGAGACATTTCTTTGAATTTTTCATACCAAACCTTTTAACAATGGTGTCTATGTACCTAGATTAGGACAAGCCAAGCATCCTCTTGGATCCATCTCTATATTCTGAATCCCCAAGATATAAGATGCTTCCCCTAAGTTCTTCATAGAGAAGTATCTAGATAACCAAGCCTTTATTGTGGATAGTATTCCAACTTCAGGAAGCTTGCATTAGTCCATAAATAGACCTGAGCAACTTGCACACCTTATTTGGACAGTCCTTGGACACGAATCCCTCAAGTTGTATCATATACACCTCCTTCTCGAGGTTGCCATTGAGGAATGTTGTTTTCACATCCATCTGTTAGATCTCATAATCATAGTGTGCTGCAATAACCAATAGAATTTGGATGGATTTTAGCATGGCTCTGGGTGAGAAGGTTTCGTCATAGTCAACATATTACCTTTGATGATACCTCTTAGCTACTAGCCTTGCTTTATAGGTCTTTACCTTTCTATCTACTCCGATCTTCTTCTTGAAGATCCACTTACAACCGATGGGTACACTACCCTCGGGTGCATCAATTAGGTTCCAAATCTTGTTGGAGTATATGGAATCTATCTTAGAATTCATGGATTTTTGTCACTTCCTAGAGTCTATACTCATAATAGCTTCCTCGTAGGTCCGAGGATCAATATCCTAACATTTACTCCTCCAATATGTCCCACATATCTCTAAGGAGGATAGGATACACTATCAGACCTATGTAAAGTTGGAACTTGTATGCTAGGTACCTGAATAGACTCGGGCTGTGGAGTGGTGTTTGAGTTAGGTTCTCCAACCTTGCTTAACTCTATCATGCTCTCACTATCTCTGCCAAGAATATGTTCATTCTCAAGAAACACCGCTCTCTTGGCTATAAAGACCTTTTGGTCCTTTGGATGATAGAAATAATACCCACAAGTTTCCTTAGGGTATCCCATGAATTTGCACTACTCTGTCCTCGATTCTAATTTATCGGGGTTGTGTCTTTTAACGTGGGCAAGACAGCCCCAAATCTTAACAACATTAAGATTAGGCTTTTTCCCTTTCTATATTTTATATGATGTAGACACTACCGACTTAGTTGGAACTCTATTCAAAAGGTAAGTTGCGGTTTCTAGGGTGTATCCCCAAAATGAGATGGGTATGTCAGCGAAACTCATCATGGACCGCACCCGGTCTAACAGTACATGATTCCTCCTTTTAGATACACCATTGAGCTGAGGTGTATTAGGAGATGTCCATTGGGATAGAATCCCATGGTCATTGAGAAACTAGGTGAACTTTGTACTAAAGTACTCACCTCCTTGATTTGATCGAAGAGTCTTGATATTCTTTCTAGTTTAGTTCTCCACTTCATTCTTATACTCTCAAAATTTCTTAAAGACCTCGAACTTGTACTTCATCAAGTACACATATCCATACCTTGAGAAATCATCAGTAAAAGTAATAAAGTAGGAGTAACCACCTATGACATAAGTTGACATGAGTTCCAACAACTCAATGACTCTCTTTAGTTCGACTAAAAGGAGAGTTGGTTAGTTTTCTACGAAGGCAAGGCTCACAAGTTGCATATGACTCATAGTCGAATGGATCGATATATCCATCATTTACTAACTTTTAGATCCTTCCCTCATGGATATGACCTAGCCTACAATGCCACAAGTATATACTATTCACCTCATCTTGTTTTCTCTTGGACACACTTATATTCATGATATGCGGAGTAGTGTCTAGTATAAATAAACCATTATGCAATATTCCTCTCATGAATATCTAAGGCTTTGTTAAAATCTGCAATAAATTGTAGATGTGATAAGCATTGTCGGTATCAATACTCATGTACTATCATAAAAATCTAACAAATGGAGACTAATCATGAATGTACTTGAAGCTTCTGCAAGCTTCTATTTCGCCCTCTCTATAAGGTACTCTTTGTAGTTCCTCTTCCAATGCCCATCTTTACTGTAGTAGAAGCATTGGCCTTTGTCCTTTGCCGAGTCCTTTTTAGCAACCTTTGCTTTACTCGGTTTGCCCTTTCCCTTGCCATTCTTAAGGGACTTTTTTGCTTTTCTTTTCTTTCTGGTCTCACCAGTATAGAGAATGTTAGGATTGGAGCGGCACTAAGAGGGGGGGGTGAATTAGTGCAGCGGATTAAAACGTCGGTTTTAGAAACTTTTTCGTACGATAAAAACCAAACTCGGAAGTACTTAACTTAAAAGCGTGTTCGTAAATGTGTGCAGCAAAAGTAATGAGAAAGTAAAGCACTTATAAAGATTTGCAGTAAGGTAAAGTGCAATAAGTAAATGCAAACCAGAGAACACGCCAAATTTAAAGTGGTTCGGTCAAAATGACCTACATCCACTTGCGAAGCCTTCTTCGATGAGGTTCCCAACTTCCACTAGCAAATCACTTTGAAGAGGAAGGACAAATACCCCTCTTACAACCTTTTACAAGTGGTTCACACTCTTACAAAGTTTCAATGAGAAAGAAGGAGGTGAACACTCAAGCAATTTGAAAGTAAGACTTGCTAAGGCTTTGCTAAGACTTTTTTCACTCTATTGCTTCTCTAAAAGTTGTTCTCTCTGTTGAGAATTGAGGGGTATTTATAGGCCTCAAGAGGATTCAAATTTGGGCTTCAAAATTTGAATTCTCTTCGGTTCCCGAAGCTAGCGGTGCCACCGCCTGTCAGTTGTGACACTGACAGTGTACTGGGCGGTGCCACCGCCCAGTCCAGCGGTGCCACCGCCAGGCTCTCGGGTGCTGGGCGGTGCCACCGCCTGGGTCTCGGGTGCTGGGGGGTGCCACCGCCCAGACCAGCGGTGCCACCGCCTGGCTATTTCAGCTCACTTGGTTGGGCTCCAAACTTGGCCCAAACCAGTCTGAACTCGGGCCCAATTGGCCCCTACTTGGGTTATAAGATTAACACCTAATCCTAACCCTAATTAACATGCTAACTACGAATTTAAAGACATTTCCTAAGCTATTACAAAGTCCACAAGTCAAGACTTCTTCCGGCGAACTTTCGGCGATCTTCCGAGAAACTCTCGGAAACCATTCTGCGGACTCCCGCCAAGCTCCTAGACTTCACGATTTGATCTTGGCGAGTTCCGATGAGCTTCTTCGGCAAGCTATGATCTTTCTCGGTGAGCTCCGCGAACTTCCGTCGTACATTCTGGCGAGCTTTCGAAAACCCTTCGGCAAGCTCCCTACTCATTCTCGGCTAGTTCCGGCAGCATTCCCGACGAACCTTCAGACTTCCGTCGGACTCTCGAACTCCCAACAAATCCTTCACGCTTGACTCCGGCACTTTGTTTTGCTTTATGTCTTCATCTTTATCATAGTTAATCCTGCATACACAAGCCAAAACTCTACTCCGATCTAGACAATTATTACAACGCGAATTGACATTCTGTTGCTCGACACGTCATTGGTTGGCGCTTCGTCCGATTCTTCAGTGCATCGTCCACTCTTGCAGGTTGTTGCCCAATTGGCGGTTGACCTCCGAAACCCCGATATCCTTGGTGCAATTCCGCTCTCCTTGGCTCGATGCCCGACGTCCGAAGCGTTCTACCGTCCAATATCCTAACGTGATCTCCTCCGGCGCAACGTCAATTCCTCCTGCGTCAACTGTCTAATCCTGATCGAGTAGACCTGCATCACTCAAAATGCAGTTAAACATCTAAACACAATCAATTAGTTTCATCATCAAAATTCAAGATTCATCAATCTCTCCCTTTTTGATGATGACAACTAATTGATGACTACCGGAGTTAACCTTAACTCCCCGGAGTTTAAACAAACTCCCCCTATCAATATGCCATTCATAGAACACTTGGATTATCCCAAATCCAAGCAATATTCATCACATGTTATGAAAAACATTTAAACCATCATGCAAATATATAAAATATTCAATTCAATGCATGAAGTCATCAATATACTTCTCCCCCTATGTCATCAACAAAAAAGAGAAGTAGCTCTAGCTATTTTAAAAGATATTCAAGTTTTTGTAACGTGAAGCTAGATTTTCATCACAACATATAAGTACAAAAGTATAGTAAGATTCTTAAGTTCAATCATGGCAATTCAACACTTGCTTCTTGTGCAAGATTGCACTTTGCTTTTCTTTGCATGTTCTAACTAGCAAAAGCTTTCTCTCCTTTGTTTTTGTCGAAAAGTAGGGAAGAGTACAAGCTAGCCAGCATTTGCCTTGAGCTAGTAATCTTTCTCCCCCTATGTCATTGCCGAAAAGAAGGAGAGGAACCAATGATTTAGACTTTTACATAAATTATAAATTTGCATCAATCAATATTTCAATCATCACATGATACATACAAGACAAAAATGCAAAGAAATCATGTCATGAAAGACATCAATTGTTAAAAATAGTCTCAAAAATTCAATTTGCGATACATGTGATACATTGCGATACTAAAAAATTTAATGCGATGCTTTTAAGGATATCAACCTATTTTTGATACAAAGCATGACAAGAGCAATTATATTACAAGTTTTCTAAGTTTTACAATTTTTGCTTCTTTTGAGATAGCAATTCTTTGCTTCTCTACAAGCTAGCAACTTTTACGATATGCAAGTTTTACTACATACAAGCTAGTAAATTTTACAATATTTTTAGAACATGCAAGCTAGCAGTTTTGAGATGCTCAAGAAAGCAACCCTTGCTTCTTAAAATATACAAGTTTGCTAGATGTGCACGCTAGCATGTTTTGCTTATTGAGATAGGCAAGATAGTGATGTTCAAGAAGACAACTTTTGCTTCTTGAAATAAGCAAGTTAGCAGTCTTTGCTACTTAAGATAGGCAAGCTAGCAATCAAGTTTTTGTATCTTCTTAACTTGTGCAAATTAGCTATCTCCCCCTTTGTCATTGTCAAAAAGAAGGAAAGATTCAAGTCATGAATATCAGAATAATAATTTTATCATGAATATTTCATCATTGCGTGCATCATTATTGCATGCATAATACCAAATCATCATATAAACTTATCATTATATGCATAATTCCAAATCATCATTCATATCATTTCAATCATTGTTTTAATCATCACTATAACTCATCATGCACAAAATGTAAAATCAAAAAATATTTATCACTGTTTTCATGTATGATAATAAAGTATTCATGATACCGAACATTAAGTCAACAATGATTCATTTTATCAAATCTCTTCTTTTTATAAATAACAAAAATTGTAGGTATACAAAGAAGAGATTATGATTAAAAAAAAATCAAATAGTAAATCCAAGAAGTTAAAATCATAATTCGAATACAAACTTATTCAAATTCAAATCGTCAAATTCATCAAAATCTCAACATTACTTTCAAGAGATTCAAAATGGTATACATAGATTTATCATAAAGTAAATTAATTTTCAATCATCACACAAGGCATTTAAAGAATTTTTGAGACATAAGAGAATGATTAATTTAAGCATGCAATGTTTTAATCAAATTCAAGTCATGAATACCAAAATATATTATTTGTGATTCCAATTTTGCAAGATCAAGATTATAATTTAGATAAAACTCATTCAAATCAAATCGTTAACTTGAAACTCATAATCAAGTTATCAAAATCAATTTCGAGATTCACAAAATATCATGAAATCATTAATCTCAATCAAATTGGTAAAGCATTTTTTAAGTGATTATTTTCATCTAAACATGCCTTAGTCATTATATGCCAAATCAAGATAAGCATGAAAGTTCAAGACGTAAAGGCAAAATCTTATAAAACAACTCATCAAGCAAGATTTTAAATATCTATTCTCAAGCCATATAAAGAGTAAGTCAAGGATTCAATTATCTCATGTCATGAATTCCAACATGCATCTCAAATTATCAACATCACATTGAAAGGATATTTCAAAAAAGATATATCGATAAGTGATTCATTTGTATCATTTAATTCATTTGGAAGATTCTCCTCTTTGGTAAATAAATCTAGGAGAACAAAATGAATTAAGGGAGATATAACATGATTGAAGCATTGAACATGATTCATATTTAAAATGTGTCTCATGTCATAAGTATGAATCAAGCATTTGTGAAATCCGAAATCATCCTCAAAGTCACATTCAATAAATTCATACATGACAAGCATAGATTTATTGAAAAGTCGATAAGATAGAGGATCGCATTTCATTTTTATAAATTTCTATTCATGTGATTTGCTTCTTATAAGCATGCCTTTACCTTTAATAAAACAAATGTCAACATTTAAGATGGAAAGGTAAATTTTGTAAAATAAATCATCAAGCATGATTCCATGATAACATCCTTTTAACTATCTCGATATTCATCATCAAGTATGATTTCAAAAAGTATGTTTAAGAAGAATCATTAAGACCAAATGCATGATACACTCATTTAGTTTCAAAATATTCATCATTTTATTTTCATGAGATTCACAAGATTGGTAAAAAGTTCATTATCTCAATGATAGAGAATTCCTTTTAATATCTCGATATTCATCATCAAGTATGATTTCAAAAAGTATGTTTAAGAGAAATCATTAAGACCAAATGCATGATACACTCATTTAGTTTCAAAATATTCATCATATTTATTTTCATGAGATTCACAAGATTGGTAAAAGTTCATTAATCTCAATAGGATAGAGAATTCATTTCCTTTTTATACAATTGATTTCATGTGAGGGTATTCAAGTCTTTTGTGAAAACATGTATCATCATTTAAAATCGAAACATAAGTTTCGTCAAGAAACCGTCAAGATCAAACACATCATGATATCACATCTATCATCAAAAGATTATCAAGAAATTCATACATAGATGTACATGCACTATGTCATCTTAATTCATCATAAAAATGATTAGGCCAAAAACATGTTAATCGAAAATGAGAGTTTCAAATCAACATTTACTTCAAAAACTCATGCATGACATAAAATCATCAAGCATGATTCCATGATAACATCCTTTTAATATTCATTAATCTCAATAGGATAGAGAATTCATTTCCTTTTTATACAATTGATTTCATGTGAGGGTATTCAAGTCTTTGTGAAAACATGTATCATCATTTAAATCGAAACATAAGTTTCGTCAGAAACCGTCAAGATCAAAACACATCATGATCACATCTATCATCAAAAGATTATCAAGAATTCATACATGATGTACATGCACTATGTCATCTTAATATGTGATGAGAATGTCATCTTAATTCATCATAAAAATGATTAGGCCAAAAACATGTTAATCGAAAATGAGAGTTTCAAATCAAACATTTACTTCAAAAAACTCATGCATGACATAAAATCATCAAGATAGACTGCATGGATTAGATTAATCCTAAGCATTATCATATATCATATAATTATCATCCCTAATGTTGCATACATCATTCAATATTTCAAAACATAACATGCATGAAACCTTAGCAATATATTTTTCATGATCAATTTTTAATTTTTCAAAGATGCTAAAAAGAAAAACATGATATAATTTTTGAAAAACAATTTTTTATTTCCTATTCCTACTATCTAAATTAAGCACTCATGAAAAACTTCAAGTAATTTCAAAATAATTCAAGAGAGTTGAGTTACTTACCTTGTAGTCGAAGCCCATCAAAGCCCAATTCGCCATTTCACCTTTGAAAGTTCTTGATTCATCCTTGGTTGCCTTCCTCTTCTTTGGCCTCTTCCTCCGTTCAAGTTCATTGTTTATTTTAGATTTTTGTTTAATGAACTTAATAAGATTTAGTGTTCGAAGTTCAAGTTCATCATTGTCCTCATCACTTGAGTCATCGCTCAAGTGGTATTCATTTGTCCGGAGTTCCAAATCCTTCCTATTCTTTGGGAGGTGGTTCAAGTGCTCATCGGGTTCAAAATGTTTCAAAAGTGTCATTTCATAGGTCATTAATGACCCGATTAATTCTTCTAATGAAAAATTATTTAAATTTTTTGTCTCTTGTATTGTGGTTATTTTAGGATCCCACCTTTTTGGAAGGGATCTTAAGATCTTACTTACGAGATCGAAATTTGAAAAAGATTTACCAAGAACTCTTAGATTATTGACAACATCCGTGAAACGGGTGTACATGTCGCCTATAGTCTCGCTTGGTTGCATTCGAAAAAGCTCAAAATCATGCAATAAAATGTTAACTTTCGAGTCTTTGACTCTACTAGTTCCCTCGTGTGTGATTTCAAGTGTTCGCCAAATATCAAAAGCTGTTTCGCACATAGAAATCCGATTGAAGTCATTTTTGTCCAAAGCGCAAAATAAGGCATTCATAGCCTTTGCGTTTAAGGAAAAATGCTTCTTCTCCAAATCCGACCATTCGTTCATCGGTTTAGAGGGAAGTTGAAAACCGTTTTCAACAATATTCCATAAATCCAAGTTCATAGAAATCAAGAAAACTCTCATTCGAGTTTTCCAATAAGTGTAGTCCAATCCGTTAAACAACGGTGGACGAAAAACCGAAAAGCCCTCTTGAAAGCCATGAAGAGCCATTTCTCTCGGGTGTAAATCCGAAATGAGAAATACCGGGCTCTGATACCAATTGTTAGGATCGGAGTGGCACTAAGAGGGGGGGGTGAATTAGTGCAGCGGATTAAAACGTCGGTTTTAGAAACTTTTTCGTACGATAAAAACCGAACTCGGAAGTGCTTAACTTAAAAGCGTGTTCGTAAATGTGTGCAGCAAAAGTAATGAGGAAGTAAAGCACTTATAAAGATTTGCAGTAAGGTAAAGTGCAATAAGTAAATGCAAACCAGAGAACATGCCAAATTTAAAGTGGTTCGGTCAAAATGACCTACATCCACTTGCGAAGCCTTCTTCGATGAGGCTCCCAACTTCCACTAGCAAATCACTTTGAAGAGGAAGGACAAATACCCCTCTTACAACCTTTTACAAGTGGTTCACACTCTTACAAAGTTTCAATGAGAAAGAAGGAGGTGAACACTCAAGCAATTTGAAAGTAAGACTTGCTAAGGCTTTGCTAAGACTTTTTTCACTCTATTACTTCTCTAAAAGTTGTTCTCTCTACTGAGAATTGAGGGGTATTTATAGGCCTCAAGAGGATTCAAATTTGGGCTTCAAAATTTGAATTCTCTTCGGTTCCCGAAGCTAGCGGTGCCACCGCCTGTCAGTTGTGACACTGACAGTGTACTGGGCGGTGCCACCGCTGGACTACACCGCCTGTCAGTTGTGACACTGACAGTGTACTGGGCGGTGCCACCGCCTAGTCCAGCAGTGCCACCGCCAGGCTCTCGGGTGCTGGGCGGTGCCACCGCCTGGCTCTCGGGTACTGGGCGGTGCCACCGCTTGGCTATTTCAGCTCACTTGGTTGGGCTCCAACCTTGGCCCAAACCAGTCCGAACTCAGGCCCAATTGGCCCCTACTTGGGTTATAAGATTAACACCTAATCATAACCCTAATTAACATGCTAACTACGAATTTAAAGACATTTCCTAAGCTATTACAAAGTCCACAAGTCAAGACTTCTTCCGGCGAACTTCCGAGAAACTCTCGGAAAACATTCTGCAGACTCCCGGCAAGCTCCTAGACTTCATGATTTGATCTTGGCGAGTTCTGATGAGCTTCTTCGGCAAGCTATGATCTTTCTCGGTGAGCTCCGCGAACTTCCGATGTACATTCTGGCGAGCTTCCGAAAACCCTTCGGCAAGCTCCCTACTCATTCTCGGCTAGTTCCGGCAGCATTCCCGATGAACCTTCAGACTTCCGTCGGACTCTCGAACTCCCAACAAATCCTTCACGCTTGACTCCGGCACTTTGTTTTGCTTTATGTCTTCATCGTTATCATAGTTAATCCTGCACACACAAGCCAAAACTCTACTCCGATCTAGACAATTATTACAACGTGAATTGACATTTTGTTGCCCGGCACGTCATTGGTTGGCGCTTCGTCCGATTCTTCAATGCATCGTCCACTCTTGCGGGTTGTTGCCCAATTGGCGGTTGACCTCCGAAACCCCGATATCCTTGGTGCAATTCCGCTCTCCTTGGCTCGATGCCCGACGTCCGAAGCATTCTACCGTCCAATATCCTAACGTGATCTCCTCCGGCGCAACATCAATTCCTCCAGCGTCAACTGTCTAATCCTGATTGAGTAGACCTGCATCACTCAAAATGCAGTTAAACATCTAAACACAATCAATTAGTTTCATCATCAAAATCCGATATTCAACAGAGAATTGGTTTCTCTTTCTTGATAGTGCTCTCTGCCTCCCTCAACATATTGAGGAGCTCAAGGAGAGTCATCTCAAGCTTATTTATATTAAAATTCATTACAAACTGTGAAAAGAAATATGGTAGGGACTGAAGCACAAGATCCATACATAGGCTATCCTCTAGGACTATTTCTAGACCTATGAGTTTTTATATTCACTCAACCATCTTTAGGAATGGTTTTGAACCAGTGTTCCCTTAGTCATCATAGCGCGGAAGAGGCTCTTCGATATCTCATATCGTTGAGTCCTTCATAATTCCTTAAACAGTTTGCGAATATGTAGGAGAATGGATCTGACATCCTTCTTTTCATGTTGTCTCTAAAACTCAGGAGTCATGTAGCCTAACATGTAACACTGAGTAAGAGTGGAGTCATCAATGTACTTCACATAGTGAGCGATCTCATCCTCGCTTGCCCCTTCCTCGGGCATAGGCATCACTATATCAAGGACGTATGCGATTTTCTCCGCCATGAGAACAATTCTCAAGTTACGGAGCCAATCCATATAATTTGGACCAGTGAGATGGTTGACATCAAGTATACCACATAAGGGATTTGAAAGTGACATTTTTTTATGAAAATAAAGATGCAGTAGAAATAAATAACATGCAGATTTTATAAAAATAAATATCAATATATAGATTTCTATCTTAATTTGCTCCTATTATTTTACTGGCAAGTCACGTGACACCCTCAGCATATGAAACGGAAGTCTCCAGTAGACTTCTAGTGGGGATCAGGATCCAATCAGCATCTTAGTATAACCTTGAGGGACTCGACCAATCACACTAAGCCCGAAAGGTAGGTAACTCTTGTTGATAACAACTCTTTGTGATTCCCGTCTTGTTCGGCCTCCAAATCACCATGGTATCAAAGGACTCAACCAACCATGATATTTGGTTAAGTCAACATCATCGTTACAAGATGAATCTGATTCGATGATATACCTATTAGGATCGAGTCGACACTAAGAGGGGGGATGAATTAGTGTAGCAGATTAAAACGTTGGTTTAAAATTCTTTGCACATTAAAAAAAAGATCTCGTAAGATAGCTTGAAAGCATGTATGATCATAAGGGTAGTGAAAGCTAAGTAAGAAGGAAGTGAAGCTATTGCAAAGTAAGTAAATAGCAATAATAGAAATACAAACCAGAATTTATAGTGGTTGGGTCGATGTGATGTTAGGACTCTAGTTAGGAGAGTCCTAAATTCAATTTCATTGAAAGGGGCATTCATATAAAACTTACTTAGCCAACCCCTATTAAAAAGGTGAAGAGGTAGCTAGGTTAGGAGAGTATTTCTTAGAGAAGCATTAGGAGTTGTAGAGGAATACGAGTCTTGTCTTGAGTAAGAGTCCTATTAGGAGTTTTGAGTAGGAGTCCTAATTGAGTAGAAGTCTTGAGTAGGAGTCTTATTAGGAGTTGCGATTTAAAAGCCCTATAAATAACAATATATTTATCCTCTTTTGATAAGCAATAGATGAATATTTTCTGTAGCCTTTGAGTCATAATTTGGAGGAAGGAACCCTTATAGAGTTTCAAGGAGGCTGATCCCCTAAAGAGATCAACCCCAAGCTTAGAATCTATAAGGGTTCTAACAATTAGTATTAGAGCAGCATTCTTGACGTCTCGCTGCCCTTCCACAGCCATCCATTAGCTCTCCACAGCTGCCCAAAGCAATTCCCACAATTGCTTAAATGATTATCGATGAACTCCGCTATCATCTCCAGCACTGCGGATCATCCTTTGATCTCCCCGTGAATTACAACAGGTTTTGGTTTTCTATCTTACTACTACTGTAATTTAAGTATCCTTATTCAAAAATTAAAAAAATATATTCCTCTATTGCTGCATAAACTTTTCATCGTAAAATTTTCATCTCTATGACAAAAGATACATTATAGAATTCCAACCACATAGCATAATCTGTTTGATCTTGCTACTGCATTTTTTCTATCCAAATCTCTATAAAATTTTTATAACAGCTTTGACACTTCCTAACAGCAAATTTTCCTTTAGTTTTGTCAAAAAATTCTTAATATAAACTATTGATCTTTTACATCCAGGTTGCTATACTTGAAAATCTGCACTGTAAAATTCCAGTCGCATAGCACTGTTTGTTTGATCTTGTTACTATATTTTTTCTATCCAAATCTCTACAAAATTTTTATGATGCCTTTAACACTTCCTAACAGCAGATTTTCCTTTAGTTTTATCAAAAAATTCTCAATATAAACCATTGATCTTTTACGTCCAATCTGCTATATTTGAAAATTTACACTGTAAAATTCCAACCGCATAGCATAAGTTTGTTTGATCTTGTTACTGCATTTCTTCTATCCAAAACTCTATAAAATTTTCATAACAACTTTGACATCCCTAATAACAGATTTTCCTTTGGTTTTGTCAAAAAATTCTCAATATAAACTATTGATTTTTTACGTCTAAACTGCTATACTTGAAAATCTGCACTATAAAATTCCAACCGCATAGCATAGTTGTTTGATCTTGTTACTGCAATTTTTTCTATCCAAATTTCTATGAAATTTTATGACAGCATTGAAACTTTCTAATAGCAGATTTTCTTTTGGTTTTGTTAAAAAATTCTCAATACAAACAATTGATCTTTTACGTCTAAACTGCTACACTTTAGACATAAAAATCTGCTATAATACCTTTCCATGATCCTCAATTCTTCCGAACCTTCCACCACCTATGTCATTAACCCATCAATAGAAAAAAGATAGGGACATCTTTGATCTATAAGCATATTTTATGGCTTCTCAAGATCCAATTGATGCCAAATTTGAAGCATTGGAATCTCGGATTGAATCGCTGCTTGAATCATGCTTGGAGGACAAATTATGCGCTTTGTTTGCAGAATTCAGAATTGGACAACTACAGAGTCCAACCAAATTGCAACAAGGAGAGGGTTCAAAGATACCTCTAGAGAAGGAGGGACCTGACATGCTTTAGTCACGCATAAGGGTGGACTTCCCACGATGGGAAGAAGGAGACCCGACGGGGTGGATTTCGCGCACCGAACGTTACTTTCATTACTACCGAATGTCGAATGATGCTATGGTGGAAATTACTATCATCCACCTTGAAGGAGATGCTATTCAATGGTACAATTGGTTGGAATACAATCATGGGGCTCTGATGTGGAATCAATTTAAGAATGTACTACTGAATCGTTTCGGACCTACGGAGTACAAAAATATTGATGGCCAACTCGTAAAGATTCAACAAACCTCTACGATTCAAGAGTACCAAACCAGGTTTAAGAAGCTATCTTACCTTGCTCATAATTGGACTAATCATCAATTATTAGAAACATTCATCGAAGGACTCAAGCTAGAGATAAAATGGGAGGTTAAGGCACGACAACCCCATACCATGACAGCTACGATTTCTTTCACCCGAATACAAGAAGAATGACTCAACCAAAATGCTCGGAGGATGAGAACTTCTCCTAGGCCCATAGCATATAAACCTCCTTCTACTCATAGCCATCATTCGCTGCTAAAAAAATTGACAAGAGAAGAACTACATGATCGATCAACAAAGGGTCTTTATTGTCATTGCGACGAGCCGTGGAACCGCGATCATCGTTGTAAAAGGGGCTGTCTCCTACTGATTGAACCTCTTGAAGGCATGGAGGAGGAGGTCCAGGAGCATGAGGAAGCGGTCACGGATGAAGAATAGCAGTCGGTTGATATTACGACGCATGCCCTTGCCGGTTATATGAACCCAAAAAAGATGAAAGTAGGACTTTTGAAGCAACAACCTATCACTATTCTTGTTGACACTGGGAGCACTAATAATTTTATGAACAACAAGGTTGCTATTTGGATGGCCTTGTCTATTGAGAATTGTAGCAGGTTTGACATTAAGGTCACCGACGGACAAATTTTGAAGTGTGATCATAGGTGAGGCCGTGCTCGGTATCGAATGTAAAACTATTGTTGTAGGACCAAGAGATAATTGCATATTTCTTCCTCCTCCCTCTTGATGATTATGAGGCCGTGCTCGGTATCGAATGGCTGACAACATTATGTGATATTTCCTGAAACTTTGCGAAACTATTTATGAGATTTTACAATAAAGGAAAACATGTGATACTACACAGAAAACATGGGGGCGACGCAATGATGATAACGCTCGTACTAGCGCTACCCGACTTCGACAAGACTTTTGTTATTGAAGTCGATGCCTTCAGAGTCGGAATTGGTGCTGTACTAATATAAGATGGCTGTCCCCTCACTTATACTAGTAAGGCATTATCTCCTTCCCATCTCAAGATGATTATTTATGATAAGGAGATACTCGCGATTGTGCATGCGGGGACCAAATGAAAACCATACTTGACCGGGTAACACTTTCAAATCAAGACCGACCATAAAAGCCTAAAATATTTCTTGAAGCAGAAGATATCTTCCCCCGAGCAACAAAAATGGGTTATAAAGCTTCTTGGATATGATTATGAAATAACTTACAAAAAGGAGAAAGAGAATATTGTTGTAGATGCGCTTTCACGATTACCCGAGCAAGCTGAATTTTTGATCATTTCATTTTCGACTAGCGACTTCCTTGAGGATATTAAGAGGGAATGGTAGGAAGATCCGATGACTAGTAAGATCATAAGAAAATTAGAAGAGACACCCAGCTCCATGGCTCATTACAGTTGGGATTCAAAAGAATTGCGCTATAAGTGACGCATTGTGCTTATACCAAATTCTGCTTGCATAAAAACCATCCTTCAAGAGATGCTTTCCACACCTGCGGCCAGGCACTCCGGGTTCCTTAGAACTTATAAGAGAATTAAGAAAAAAATTTATTGGGTAAGGATGAAAAATACTATTGCTAAATTTGTGGCATAATGTGATGTATGTCAACGACATAAAGGCGAGACAGTGGCAAGTCTTGGAAAGCTACAACCTTTACCCATCCCAGACTCAATATGGACTGATATATCAATGGACTTTATTGAAGGGCTTCCCTCATCACAAGAAAAAGATATAATTCTTGTCGTGGTTGATTGCCTTACAAAGTATGCTCACTTTTGCACTGTTCGTAATTCCTACACTGCTTCTAGTATTACTCAAATCTTTATAGCGAATATTATAAAATTGTATGGGATGCCGAGAACTATTGTAAGTGATCGTGATAGGGTCTTCACAAGCTTATTTTGAACAAAATTATTCCAGATGCAGGGCACTAAATTGAAAATGAGTACAACATATCACCCATAAACTAACGGCCAAACTGAAGTGATGAACAAGTGCTTGGAAACATACCTTAGATGCTTCACCAGTGATTGGCCAAAAGAGTGGACAAAGTGGCTTCCCTAGGCCGAGTAATGGTATAATACAACTTATCATTCATCCACAAAATGTACTCCTTATGAGGCTATATATGGTTGACTTCCTCATGTGATCCCAAAATATATGTTGGGCACCTTTAAAGTAGAACAAATAGACAGGAAACTACAAGATAGAGACAAAATGCTAAAATTGCAAAAATATAATCTCATTGCAGCTCAAGTAAGGATGAAACAATAATATGATCAACATAAAGGTGAAAGAAAATTTTTAGTAGGAGATTAGGTCTTCTTATGACTCCAGTCATACAAGCAAACATCAATCCAGACCAGAGCATCTATGAAGCTTTTACCTCAATTTTATGAACCCTACCAAATTTTGGAGTACATCGGAGCGGTAGCATACAGATTAGACTTTCCCGCTAGCTCACGAATCCATCCAGTCTTCCATGTGTCATGTTTAAAGCTCAAGCTAGGACAAAATGAGATAGCCTAAAGCCATTTACTAGATATGACTACTCAAGGATAACTCCAAACTCAGCCAAGTGTCATTATTGATTGACGGATCGTGACTCAACGACGACGACCCACTACTGAAGTGCTAATATAGTGGGCAAACCTACCAATAGAAGATGCCACTTGGGAGAACTATGACGACTTAAAGATTAAATTATCAAAATTTATGAATCGTCAACCTCGAGGACAAGGTTGATTTGAAGAGGGTGGGTCTGTTAGGACTCTAGCTATAAGAGTCCTAAATTGAGTTTCATTGAAAGGGGCATTTATGTAAAACCTACCTAGCCGACCCCTATTAAAGAAGTGAAGAGGTCGGCTAGGGTTAGGAGAGTGTTTCTTAGAGAACCATTAGGAGTTGTAGAGGAATAGGAGTCTTGAGTAGGAGTCTTAAGTAGGAGTCCTAATTTAGTAGAAGTCTTGAGTAGGAGTCCTATTAGGAGTTGAGGTTTAGAAGCCCTATACTATAAATAACCATGTATCTATCTTCTTTTAATAAGCAATAGATGAATATTTTCTGTAGCCTTTGAGCCATAATTTGGAGGAAGGGACCTCTATAAAATTTTGAGGCCGATCACCTAAAGAGATCAACCTCAAGCTTAGAATCTGCAAGGGTTCTAATATGTGACCTACATTCACTTTCGATTCCTCCTCCGTCGAGGTCACCAATGTCTACTAATGGTCTTCCTTCAGTAGACGAAGACCAACCACCTCTTTACAGTGCTTTCTCCTTTTCATGGGTTTAGGAGATAACCCTTACAAGCCTCACATCTTTCTTGAATGATCTTAATACTTAGAAAGGGAGGAGGAGGACTCTTGTACTATTATAACACTTTTAACACCCCAAGAATTCAAGATTATGTTAACACTTTCGTACCCTTTTATGTAGAAAAGAGTGGGGTATTTATAGGCCACAATGGCTTCAGAATTGTAGCAAAAAAATGTCACTTCCCTGGATTTTGGGGTACTGGTAGTATCACCACCATTATTGGGCGGTACTACCACCTACAAATTGACACTAGGCGGTACCACCGCTCAGTTTGGGTAGTACAATCGCTTGACAGAGCTCGAAAATCGACCTCTAGCGATACCACCGCCTGACAGGGGTGGTACCATCACTTGATAGCATTAACTGTCGGTGGTACCACCACCCAGAACACTTGGGAGACCGAGTCCCAAGCGGTGCCATCGCCGACAATGATTTTACATACTAAATGGGCTATTCAATCTAGCCCAATTTAGCCCTGTTAACAGCCCAATTGGCCCCTAACTGAGTTAGTGGGATTACCTCCCGATTCTAAATCAACTAATATTCTAAGTATGATTAAGACAAGCAATTAGTTCGGTATGTTGATTTTTCTCTCGACGAGTCTCCCATTGAGCTTCTAGCGAACTCCCGATGAACTCTCGACGATCTTTCGATGAACTATCGGTGATATTCCGACGAGCATCCAGCGAAATCCTGACGAACCCTTGGCGATCTTCCGACGAACTCTCGGCGATCTTCAGAGGAGCTCTCGGTGAGCTCCCAACACACTTCCAGTATATCGTCTGAATCTTTGACTTTGACCCATCATTTGCTTTATGCCATACCGCTATTGTGTTAATCTTGCACACTTATCTCAACACATAGATTAGGTCAAACAATTTACCAATTGATTTCACCATCAAAATCCGAGATTCAACAATCTCCCCCTTTTTGATGATGACAACCAATTGGTGAAGGAGTTAACCTTAACTCCCCTATCTATATGCCATACTTGAGAAAAGACACCTTTGAATTCAAGCATCAAACTGATAAGTTATATTCATTTAAACTTATCAACATGCATAACATGATACTTATCATGATTCACCAATTCAAAATATGATACCACGTATCCATTTTCAAATTTCGAAAGATGATATAGATGTGGAATCTAGCAAGATGACAATTCATCATGGTATCAATTGTAAATAACGAGTTAAGCTCGTGATACCTCATCATAACATTTTGATACAAAATCAAGCATGATAAAATATTTACAAATAATCATGCCACGATACATTTCAATCCATTAAGATATTAAATATATAATTTTATCACTTTATGCATGATAAAGTAGCCTTACAATGCATGAAACATCATCATTATATTGCATAGTAACATTCAAAAGTTTACAATATTAAGAATCCAATATTGCATCATTGTATAGTAACATTAAAATTTTAAAACATCAAAAGTTCTTAATATTTAAGAGATCATAATCATTTAAAGAGATCACAACATCATCAAAATGAACACAACATCACAACATCACAGTGAACACAATATTAAAGTGAACATTACAACATTTGGAGAGATTCTGTCAACTTCTCCCCCTTTGTTATCAGCAAAAAGATATACATTAGCTATTCATGTGGAGGTAAGTCAAAATGTTTAAACAAAGTATTAAGTTGTCGATAAATCTACTACAACTCAGTTAAAATTTAATCTTGACATTGTTCAAATCGATCCATTCGAGTCAATATGTCATCGGTAGATGAGAATGGTGCTTGCTTTGCTGGAGGTGTTACCTCAAAGGGACCAGTAGGAGGAGATTGATTACCCCTAAATATTTGTGTTTCAAGTTCTAGATCAAGTGGGAGGGGATCAGTGCTTCTAGGTAATCTAGCCCATGTCTCATTTCTGAATATACATATTAATCTTCTTAATAGGTTTCTATTTATGACCTTAAATCTATCTAGTTTTATGACTTCTTCATCAAGTGGAATGACTATATCATATGTATGAATTAGTCTTGTGATCAAGCCATCATATGGAAGCATCATATTCTTTTTCGATAGTTCAATCATGTTTTGTTGTATTAGGTAGCCAATTGATAACTTTTCATAATCTAATACATCATTCCTATTTCCATTTGGTTAACTTCATTATGATGATATTGTTTTAGAATTATAATGCTTATCAAGATGTGATGAAGCAATTTGGTGTTGAAGGATAGTAGATGTTCATAGCTTTTTGGAAGGATAGACAAGTTTGGATTACCAAAATTTGTTCCATTGTCCTCTAAAGTAATAACCTCTGCTTTTTTTAGTAATTCCTATGAGATTGCAAATTACACCATCTGTAATGGGTATGTGATGCCCTAAGATATAAGTAGATACCCTATCGTTTTCATCAACATATAAATTATTGTAAAATAGCCTAACTGATTTTTTGTCCCAACTGATTTTTTGTCCCATTGTCCTCTAAAGTAATAACCTCTGCTTTTTTTAGTAATTCCTATGAGATTGCAAATTACACCATCTGTAATGGGTATGTGATGCCCTAAGATATAAGTAGATACCCTATCGTTTTCATCAACATATAAATTATTGTAAAATAGCCTAACAAGTCTAGGATAAATAGGTTCACATATTTGAAGGATTGAGAGGATATCTAGGTTAGCAAATCATTAAATAGGTTCCAAATCACTCAATTCCTCTAACTCTATATATTTATCCTTATGAACATTTCTAGACTCTATAATAGGAAATCTATGGGCATGTTGAGAAGAATCAAAAAGTAGGGAATCATAAGTTTCATCTACTCTCCTCTTCCTTTTATCCCTTGAGGATCTTTTAGAAGTCATGGAGACTACATTTATGAAGAATAAACGAGAGACAAGAATAGTTAATGCAAAGAAAGAAATAATTTAGCTTAAGGATTACCTTAATGGTTTAACCTTCTTATGATCACCTAAGAAAGGTTTAGGATTGATCTTTGATTTTGCAGAGGATGAGTATTCCTTTGAGTTACTAGAGGGAGAGCAAGGAGAATAAGTGATTTGGGGCTTTTAGGAGAGGTGTAGAGTAAGTTAGGGTCAGTTCTACCGTCGACCCTAACATTAGCTTTTATTGTGCTGAGTTGTAGGCAGTGCCACCGCCTACAATCACTGAACACTAGCAGTGCTACTGCCAACTAGGCGGTGCCACCACCTACAGGTAGTGATCACATGGATCTTTGAAGTTTGATTTTTGTAGGAAGGGAAAATTTGTACCATAAATCCATGATTCAAATCTTATCTCAAGTGAAGAAATAATAGTGCATGATCTCAAAAAATAGAACTTAATTAAGAAAATTTAGAAAAATTTAAAGAGGAACTTATATATCAGAGAAATTTAGCATACCTAATTCTCTTCTTATAAAATAAAATTATTCCTCAATCAAGGGTTTTATAAAAATATTAGCTAATTGATATTTTGTATCAATAAATTCTAGAGATATGTCATGGTTGTTGTATGATCATATATAAAATGGTGCCTAATATCAATATGTTTAGTTCTAAAGAGTTAAATAGGATTTTTTGTTAAGCATATTGCACTAGTGTTGTCATACTTTATAGGTATGTTTTTCAGGTGAATTCCATAATCCTCTAAAGTGTTTTTTATCCATATAACTTGAGCACAGCATGCACCTGCTGCTATGTACTCAACTTCGGTTGTAGATAATGCAACCGAGTTTTGTTTCTTGGAAGACCAAGAGACAAGTGTGTGTCCTAAAAATTGACATATTCCAAATGTGCTTTTTCTATCTATTTGGCAACTAGCAAAATCAGCATCGACATAACCAAGCAATTAACAGTTTTTTTATTTTAGATACCATAATCCTAGTTTAGGAGTTCCTTTTAGATATCTAAAAATTCTTTTAACGGCTTTTAAATGAGATTGCTTGGGGTTAGATTGAAACCTAGCGCAAAATCTTACACTAAACATAATGTCCGGTCTAGTTGCGGTGAGATATAGTAAAATACCTATCATACCCCTATAAGCTTTTTGGTCAAAGCTTTCTCCACTTTCATCAATGTTTAACTTAGTGGAGATACTCATAGGAGTATTAAGAGCCTTTGAACTGTCCATATTAAATCATTTTAATAAGTCTAGTGCATATTTTATTTCACTAATAAAAATATCATCACTAAGTTGTTTAATTTGTAAGCCTAAAAAGAAAGTTAATTCACCCATTAAACTTATTTCAAACTCTTAGCCCATACTTTTGGCAAATGATTTGCATAAAGATTCATTCGTGGAACCAAAAATAATATCATCAACATAAATTTGAACAATAAGAAAATTATTTTTAAAATTTTTAATAAATAATGTGGTATCGACCTTGCCTTTAGAAAAATTATTTTGGATAAGAAATGAGCTAAGTCTCTCATACTAAGCCCTTGGGGCTTGTTTCAATCCATAAAGAGCCTTAGTCAATTTAAACACATGATTAGAAAAATTATTATTCTCAAATCTGGGAGGTTGTTCAACATAAACTTCTTCGGAAATGAAGCTATTAAGAAAAACACTTTTAACATTCATTTGAAATAACTTAAAGTTATTAAAACTAGCATAGGTAAGGAGCATCTTTATGGTTTCTAATCTTGCCACAAGAGCGAAGGTTTCTTCATAATTGATACATTCTTCTTAGTTGAAACCTTTGGCTACCAATCTAGCCTTGTTTCTAACCACGATACTAAATTCATCTTGCTTATTTCTAAAGACCCATTTAGTACCAATAACTAAATGGTCACTAGGTCTCAGAACAAGCTCCCACATCTCATTTCTCTTAAATTGGTTCAACTCTTCTTGCATTGTAATAATCGATGAATCATCTTTCAAGGCCTCATCAATGTATTTATGTTCAATTTGAGAAAGAAACACGGCATTGGCACAAAATTCTTAAAAGAAGAATGAGTTTGAACCCCTTTTGATGTGTCTCCTATGATTAGCTCTTTAGGATGAGCATTTACATACTTCCATTCCTTGGGTAAGGATGTTTCAGAAGAAGATACATCTAAGTTGCTAGATAGAGAAAGGGTTTCATTCAAATTCAAAGTATCAAAATTAAGATCATCATCAAATCATTTTTTTTAACTTTAGAAACTTCATTAAACACAACATGAATAAACTCTTCTATAACCAAAATTCTTTTGTTAAATATACGAAAGACCTTAGAAATAGAGGAATAGCCCAGAAAAATCCTTTCATCAGATTTTTCATCAAACTTTCCTAACGCATCTTTTTCATTCAAGATAAAATATTTACACCAAAAAACTTTTAAAATATAAAATGTTGGGTTTTTTGTTGTTCCACAACTCACAAGGAGTTTTGGAAAGTAATAGTCTTACTAGAACCTTATTCATGATATAGCATGTCGTATTTATAGCTTCGGACTAAAAATATTTGGGTAGGCTATGTTCGTTTAACATAGTTCTTGTCATTTCTTGTAAATTTCTATTTTTTCTTTCTACTACTCCAATTTGTTGAGGATTTCTCAAAGTAAAGAAATTATAGTTGTATCAATTAGATTCAGAAAAATCTTAAAAATTACGGTCTTGAAATTCACCACCATGATCACTTCGAATTGATGAAATTTTATTTTGAACAAGTTTACAAAACTTAGAAAAATACCTAAAGCAATCATTTTTGTATGCCAAGAAGTAAGTCCAAGTGTATCTACTATAATCGTCCACAATGACAAATGCGTATTTGCTACCTCCTAGGCTTGATGTAGCAATTAGTCCAAACAAATCTATATGGATCAATTGCAATAGTCTAGAGGTGTTTATTTGATTCTTTGGTTTGAAACTACCTTTTATTTGCTTTACTAGTTGACATGCATTACACACATTATTTTTAACAAACTTAATGTTAGGAATACCTCTTACAAGTTCTTTGGATAAGATTTGAGAGATTAGTTTTATGCTATCATGACCTAATCTCCTATGCCAAAGCCAAGCATTGTTATTCAAAATAAAAAAACACATGTCATTACAAAGATAATCCATGTGGATAGTGTATACATTATTTTAATTTAGGGCAATCATAGATTCAAATGTATGATGTATTCTTTGTTACATAATTGACTAATGCTCAAAAAATTATGCTTTAAGCTATCAACCAACAATACATCTTCAATTAAGGAGTTAGATTTGTTACCTATGGTTAGCCAATTCCATCTCTTCTATGAACATAATTCTTGCTTGCAAGAATCATGTTTAAGGATTTGCTACCTATTTCAAATTTTTCTAAAGTTTTATATAGTTGCAAATTCTCCTTTTTGAGTGTTTCTAATTCATCACATTTTGTGTAAGGAGCTAAACTATCATCATGCTCGATTTTTAATCTATTAAAATCACTAACAAGAGAAGAATGCTCCTTTTTTAACAGTTTATATTTTTTATTGACTAATTTACATTCATCAAATAAATCATGAAAAGTACTTAATAATTCATCAAAAGATAAATTTGCATCTAATAAACTGCTTATCTCATCTCTAATAGCTATTAGTGCATAATGAGCAACTTGCTCTTTGTTGATTGGCTCCTCTTCTTCGGATGCGCTTGAGTCATCCCAAGTTACTTTAAGTGCCTTTTTCTTTTTAGGTTGCTTCTTCTTCATTTGAGGACGTTCACTTTTGAAGTGCCCCGGCTTCTTGCATTCATAGCAAATGATTTGATCCTTTTTTGGTTCATTTTTGTTTTTAGTTTTGTTTCTTCTTATGAATTTTTTGAATTTTCTTGTTAGAAGTGCTAAGTCGTCATCATCATCATCATCATCGTCACTTGAGTTTTCTTTCAAGTGATCTTCTTGAGTTTTAAATGCCAAATCCTTCTTGTTCTTTGGAAAGTTGTTCTCATTTTCTTTATGTGCATTGCATGACATTTCATGGGTCATCAAGGATCCGATAAGTTCTTCTAGTGGAAAGTTGTTCAAATCTTTCATTTCTTGAATAGCAGTTACTTTAGGATCTCAATTCTTTGGAAGAGATCTTAATATCTTGTTAATAAGTTCAACATTAGAAAAACTTTTACTAAGGGCTTTTATACCATTGATGACATCCGTAAACCAGGTGTACATATCTTTAATGGTCTCACTTGGTTTCATACAGAATAATTCTAACTATGAACCAAAAGATTGATTTTTGACTCCTCAATACTACTTGTGCCCTCGTGTGTGATTTCAAGTGTATACCAAATGTTATAAGTCATTTCGCAAATAGAAACTCAATTAAATTTATTTTTATCCAAAGCATAAAACAAAGCATTCATAGCTTTAGCATTCAAAGAGAAAGTCTTCTTCTCCAATTCATTCCATTTGCTCATTAGAAGAGAAGATTTTGAAATCCATTTTCAATAATATTCTATAACTCAAAATCCATAGAAATTAAGAAGATCTTCATCCTAGTTTTCCAATACATGTAATCTGTCCCATTGAATATGGGAGGGCGAGTGATATAATGACCCTCTTGATTGCCGGCAAAAGCTATCTCTCTTGGGTTTTAAACCAAATCGAGAGTAACCGAACTCTGATATTAATTATTAGGATCAAGTCAGCACTAAGAGGGGGGGGTGAATTAGTGCAATGGATTAAAATGTCAGTTTAAAATTCTTTATATGTTAAAAAAATGATCCTGGAAGATAACTTGAAAGCGTGTTTGATCATAAGGGTAGTGAAAGCCAAGTAAGAAGGAAGTGAAGCTATTGCAAAGTAATTTTAAATAGCAATAATAGAAATGCAAACCAAATTTTATAGTGGTTCGGTCAGTGTGAACTACATCCACTTCTGATTCCTCCTCTATCGATGTCACTAGCATTCACTAATGATCTTCCTTCAATAGGCAAAGACCAACCACCTCTTTACAAAGCTTTCTCCTTTTCACGGATTTAGGAGATAACCCTTACATCCCTCACACCTCTCTTGAATGATCTTATCACTTAGAAAGGGAAAAGGAGAACTCTTGCACTATTACAACACCTTTAATACCCCAAGAATCCAAGATTATGTTAACACTTTCATACTCTTCCATGCAGAAAAGGGTGGGGTATTTATGGGCCATAATAGCTTTAGAATTGGAGTCAAAAAGTGTCACTTCCCTGGATTTCGGGGTACTGGCGGTACCACTGCCATTATTAGGTAGTACTATCGCCTACAGACTGACATTGGGTGGTACCACCGCTCAGTCTGGGCAGTACAACCATCTGACAGAGCTCGGAGACCAAGCTCTGACAATACCACCGCTTGATAGGAGCGGGTACCATCGCTTGATAATATTAACTGTTGGTAGTACCACCGCCCAGAACACCTGGGAGACTGAGTCCCAGACGATGCCACCACCGACCGTGATTTCAAGTGCTGAATGGGCTGTTCAATCTGGTTGAATTCAACCCTGTTAAGGGCCCAATTAGCCCCTAACTGAGTTAGTGGGATTACCTCCTGATCCTAACTCAACTATGGTCTAACTATGATTAAGGCAAGCAATTAGTCCGATATGTCAAATTTTCTCTCGACGAACTTCTCGGCGAGTCTTCCGATGAGCTTCTGGCGAACTCCCAATGAACTCTCAGTAATCTTCCGATGAACTCTCGGCAATCTTCTAATGAGCTTCCAACGAACTCCTGACGAACTCTCGATGATCTTCCGATGAACTCTCAGCGATCTTTAGACAAACTCTCGCCGAGCTCCCGACACACTTTCGGTACATCGTCCGAATCTTCGACTCTGGCCCATCATGTGCTTTATTCCTTACCGCTATCGTAGTTAATTCTGCACACTTATCTCAACATATAGATTAGGTCAAACAATTTACCAATTAATTTTACCATCAAAATCCAATATTTAACAATACCCTCGAGGGACTCGACCAAGAATATCATGTCCTCAAGTCACTAGTGACATCTCTATGTCATAGACAAGATAGCGAATCACGATATAGGTGAGCCTTAAGGGACTCAACCAACTCAACCTACATCGAGAATCGGTCCCTACCTATAACGATGGAAGGCCACGTGGGTCAATATAATTGCCTCATGTTTACCGACTTAATATTATCGAGAGAGGGGATTTTGATTTGGTCTTCTAATGTAATGTGTCACACATATACATATTTAGTAAATATCTACATCGCATGCAAGTACATATACATATCTAATAGGTGTATAAGCAATCACATATCACATGAGCAATCACACCAAATGATCATGGACCACAGCCTAATGTGATCAGGCCCTAGCTAGTGGGCCTAATCACTCACATCAAGATCTATGTGTGTAGTGCTGCATCTCCATGCCCTGTGATCATCCATCTCATCCTCGTCGATTCCGTCGGCATCTCGACGTATCTCTATGTATCGCGATCGTCCGTCTCAGCATCATGGGTCTCACTATCGCTTTCACACTCCCATTACGCCTCCTCATGTGATTACAATTTAATCATAGGCATGTAGGCCTAATAATAAACAAGAAATAAAATGGAGTCTTACAGGCCCCAATAATGATAATCACAAGTACACACATCACATGGTCCATGATCATCCGTCCACATATCATACATCACATGTACACATCATCATCATGTAGGACTACTAGATAATAATAAAAATAATAATCAATTAAACTTTTTAATTAATTAATATTTTCTGAAATTAGGGACATGTAGAAAATTTTCTGAATTCTAAGGGGTAATTTCATAATCTGGACAAAGGATAGAATTTGAAAATTTTGAAATTCTAAGGGGCAAAACTATCTTTTGCCAAAAAAAAGGCCCTAATGCCCTTCTCCCTCTCCCTTGTTGCTGTTGCTGCCACCACCCTACCATCGACGACTTGTGCGGCAAGGGGCGTGGGACGGCGCTCGCCCGCTTGTGCCCGTAGGCGTCACCCGCAAGTGTCGTCCGCCGTTGCAGGTAGGCTGCTCGTAGGTGCTACCAGCCATTGTGGCCAGGTTGCCCACAGGCCGCTCGTAGGCACCGCCGGCCCTTGTGGGATACCACTATTCTGTGGCCGCAGGTAGCGTCCTAGGTGGGGCACCCGCGGGCTACCAGCCCCGCCGGCCGCAAGCCTACTGCATGCAGGTCGCCGACCGACTACTGCAAGCGTAGCGCCTGCACGTGTGCCAGCATTGTGCTGCTTGCCTACGGTTGCTATTGCAAGCGGCTACACGCACATAGATCAAGGGCAGCAAGGGCAACAATTGTTGTTGCCCTTCCTTGCTTTTGTATCAATGATTTTGACATCAAAAGCTTCTGCAAAACATAACACATGCAGTTCCAAACCAATCTTTTGCACAAACAACTTGGCTCTGATACTACTGTTGGAAAATCTAGGGGGTGACATCACATGTGCAATGGAAGAACATAAAAATAAAATTCCCAAATTCTCAAATATATGTTCGTCATCATGGGAAGATTGGTGTGCAAAAATCCATGAAACTTAAAACTACATATAAGATAGATTGTATTATCTAGGGAGATCGTATATCCCTTAATCCCTACAGATATCTAGGAGAGGGTGAAGGAGGTCAAATGCTCTCCTCTCTAGCTCTCTATCAAATAATCTCTTATTGGCTCTTATTGGATCTCAGCCATAGGATCCAATAGGACCCAAGCCTCTTAGATTAGTGGTTGATTGATTGTACTAGATTTGGAAGTTCCAGACCTATAAGTCCGGTATCAAAAAACATATTACTCATATAGGACATCATTGGTGTTTCAAGTCTAAGAACCAGATATACCACTAGGACTATGGTATCGTTATTTGATAATAAGGAATCATCAACCATCCAGTATTTCGTAAGCGGGTCAATCAGTAAACTCATTCTCAAATGAGCACCTGTGTTGTATCCGTAATGTTCCCACATGAGCAACTATGAGACTAATTATATCCATCATATGGACGGATATACAGCACACCAGTATGTCCAGTTATCTCGATGTCCTTCTCGAGTAACATATGACCAGGATTATTTAGGGTTTGTGTTTAAAGGTAAATCGGTCTCATTATCGTGATCTCATCACGATCCGATTCCCATTGCATAGATCTATGGACATCACAATATATACATGTGTTTATGCAACAATAAATATAAAGTGATAAAATGTCAAAATATAATAAGCAAAAAGATTGCGTGTCAAGTCACACGTGCCATCACTCACGTGACTGGCTTGCAAGACACCTATAACTAGCAGTACCATTAGTAGTTAATGCTGCCAGGCAGTGGTACTGCTAGAGCCCAGTCTTCGAGCTCTGTCAAGTGGTCATACCACCGAGACTAGGCGATGGTATTGCCTAATGTTAGTCTATAGGCGATGGTACCATCAATACCCCAAAAACCCAAGATGAGACACTTTTTGGCTCTATTTTTGAAGCTATTGAGGCCTATAAATACCCTACTCTTTCTTGCATGAAAGAGCAATGAAATTGTGAACAAAGTCTTGAGATTTTAAGGTGTGAAAGTGTTGAAAAAGTTCTAAGAGTCCTCTTCCTCCCTTTTTAGTTTTGTGATCATTCAATAGAGGTGTGAGACTTGTAAGATTTGTCTCCTAAACACGTGAAAAGGAAAAAGAGTTGTAAGAGGGTGGTTGGTCTTCACCCATTGAAGGAAGACTACTAGTGGATGCCGGTGACCTCAACAAGGAGGAATCGGGAGTAAAGTCACAACGACCGAACCACTATAAATCTGGTGTGATCTCTACTTTGTCATTCCTATTCTACTTTTTCTTCATGTTACTTATTAACTTGGCTGCATACTCCCCTTTACACCTTCTTTACGATTAACTCATTTCCGATAAGAGTTTAAATTGGAACAAAATTTTTGATTCGACATAATATTTTCATAAGCACTAATTCACGCCCCCCCCCCCCCCTTCTTAATGCCAATTTGATTATAACAGGAAAATGATCATGGATCATATGATGTGTGTATGTGATTATTATTATTGGGGCCTATGAAACTCTATTTTTCATTCATTGTTGGGCCTATGCGCCTGTAATTATATTGTAATTACATGAGAGGTGCGACGGAAGCCTAGAGGTGGCACCGGGACCCTCGAGGCCGATTTAGACGATCGCGACTCATGGAGATGCGTTGAGGTGCTAGTAGATCCGACGTTGACGAGATAGATAATCACCACGCAAATGCATTGATGCACATATAGATCCTGATATAAGTGATTAGGCCTACTAGCTCAGGCCTAATCATATTAGGTTGTGGTCTATAATCATGTGGTGTGTTTATGCATGTGATTACTATACACCTACTAAATAAGTATATATATTTGTATGCGATGTAAATATATATTAAATATGTATGTGTGCCACATGTCATATTAGGAGATCAAATCTAAATCCCCTCCTATAATAATATTAAATTAGTAAGCGTGAGGTAATTAGATTGACCCATGTGGCCTTCCATCATTATAGGTAGGAACTGATTCCCGACGTAGAATGAGTTGGTTGAGTCCCTCGAGACTCACCTATATTGTGATTCGCTATCTTACCTTCGGTATAGAGATGTCATCGGTGACCTGAGGACATTGTATGCTTGGTCGAGTCCCTCGAGGGCATATCATCAATCAAACTCATCTTGTAACGATGGTGATGACTTAACTGGACATTATGGTTGGTCGATTCCCTCGAGACCATGATGGTTTAGAGGCTAAATAGGATGGGAATCACAAGGTGTTGTAATTGGCAAGAGTTGCCTACCTTTTGAGCTTAGTGTGATTGGTCGAGTCTCTTGATATTACACTAAGATGCTAATTGGATCCTAATCCCTACTAAAAGTCTATCGGAGACTTCCATTTTACGTCCTAAGGGTGTCGCATGACTCACTAAAAAAATAGTGGGAGTACATCAAGATAGAAGTCTATAACTTGATTATTTATTTTTCTGTAAAATTTGCATATTATTTATTTATGCTACATCTCTTATTTGTCAAAAATATGTCACTATCAAATCCTCTACATGGTATACTTGATGCCAACCTCCTCACTTGTCCAAACTATGCGGATTGACTCTGTAACCTGAGAATAGTTTTCATAGCGGAAAAAATCATATATGTCCTAGATACGGTCATACAAAAGCCTGAGGCAGGAGCATCTCAAGAAGAATTTGCCCGATATGATAAGTATATAGATCATTCCACTCTCGCTCAATGTTACATGTTAGCCTCTATGACTCCTGAGTTACAAAGACAACATGAAACATAGATGCTAGATCTATACTCTTGCATATCCAAAAACTATTTTGAGGAATAGGAAAGAACTCGATGATATAAGATATCCAAGAGACTCTTCCATTCCAGGATGACTATGATAGAACCCTTACAGATTCTAAGCTTGGGGTTGATCTCTTTAGGGGATCGGCCTCCTAGAACTCTATAGGAGTTCCTTCCTCCAAGTTGTTGCTCAAAGGCTGCAGAAAAGATTCATCTATTGCTTATTAAAAGAGGAGGAATACATAGTTATTTATAGGGCTTCTAAACCCTAACTCCTAATAGGACTCCTACTCAAGACTCCTACTTCTAACCAACTCCTAATAGGACTCCTACTCAAGACTCTTATTCCTTTACAACTCCTAATTCTTCTCTAAGAAATAACCTCCAAACCCTAGCCGGCCTCTTCACCTCTTTAATAAGGGTCGGCTTAGGTAGGTTTATATGAATGCCCCTATCAATTAGGAGTCTCCTAGCTAGAGTCCTAACAGACCCGCCCTCTTCAATCAGCCTTGTCCTCGAGGCTGACGATTCATGAATTTTGGGAATTTGATCTTCAAGTCGTCATAGTTCTCCCAAGTGGCATCTTCTGTTGGTAGGTTTACCAAGACTCCTACTTCTAACCAACTCCTAATAGGACTCCTACTCAAGACTCCTACTTCTAACCAACTCCTAATAGGACTCCTACTCAAGACTCCTACTTCTAACCAACTCCTAATAGGACTCCTACTCAAGACTCCTACTTCTAACCAACTCCTAATAGGACTCCTACTCAAGACTCCTACTTCTAACCAACTCCTAATAGGACTCCTACTCAAGACTCCTACTTCTAACCAACTCCTAATAGGACTCCTACTCAAGACTCCTACTTCTAACCAACTCCTAATAGGACTCCTACTCAAGACTCCTACTTCTAACCAACTCCTAATAGGACTCCTACTCAAGACTCCTACTTCTAACCAACTCCTAATAGGACTCCTACTCAAGACTCCTACTTCTAACCAACTCCTAATAGGACTCCTACTCAAGACTCCTACTTCTAACCAACTCCTAATAGGACTCCTACTCAAGACTCCTACTTCTAACCAACTCCTAATAGGACTCCTCTAAGACTCTTATTCCTTTACAATCCTAATTCTTCTCTAAGAAATAACCTCCAAAACCCTAGCCGGCCTCTTCACCTCTTTAATAAGGGTCGGCTTAGGTAGGTTTTATATGAATGCCCCTATCAATTAGGAGTCAGTCTCCTAGCTAGAGTCCTAACAGACCCGCCCTCTTCAAATCAGCCTTGTCCTCGAGGCTGACGATTCATGAATTTTGGGAATTTGATCTTCAAGTCGTCATAGTTCTCCCAAGTGGCATCTTCTGTTGGTAGGTTTACCCACTGTATTAGCACTTCAGTAGTGGGTCGTCGTCGTCGAGTCACGATCCGTTGATCAATAATGACACTTGGCTGGGTCTGGAGTTCTCCTTGAGTAGTCATATTTGGTGGGTGGCTTTGGGCTGTCTCCAAGCACCTATTTATAACTTTCGTCTGGCTGTCGGTTTGTGGGTGATATTGCATACTCCTTTTCAATTTAGTACCCTGCATATGAAATAACTTTATCCAAAATCTGCTCGTGAAGATGCAAGTAGAATTTGTTATAAGCACAATGCGTCCTTTATAGTATAATTCTTTTGAGTCAAAATTGTAATGAGCCATGGAGCTTGATGATTCTTCCAAATTTTTTATGATCTTACTGGTCTCTGGATCATCTTGTCATTCCATCTTAATATCTTCAAGGAAGTCACTGGTTGAAAGCGAAACGGCCGAAAGTTCAACTTGCTTGGCTAGCTACGAAAGCGCATCTGCAACAACATTCTCTTTCCCCTTTTTGTAAGTTATTTCATAATCAAATCTAAGAAGTTTTGTTACCTATTTTTGCTGCTCGGGGGATTATTTCTTTTGCTCCAAAAAGTAATTGAGGCTTTTATAGTCGGTTTTAATTCGAAATCGTCGACCGATCAAGTAGGGTCTCCACCTTGTTGCTGCGTGCACAATGGCGAGCATCTCCTTATCATATGTTGACATATTTTGATGGGAGGGAGCTAATTTCTTGCTAGTGTATCCGAGTAATCGACCATCTTGCATGAGAATGGCTCCAATTCTGACTCTAGATGTGTCGGCCTCAATAATGAAGGGTCGGTTGAAATCTGGTAGTGCTAGCACCGGTGTCGTCGTCATGACTATCTTAAGTTTGTCGAAGGTAGTGAAGGCTTTGTCCAACCATTGGAAGACATCTTTTTTTAGAAAAGAAGTAAGTGGTGCACTGATCTTTCCATAGTTTTTCACGAACTTGTGGTAGTAGCCTATTAAACCCAGAAAGCCATGTAGCAATTTTATATTCCTCGAGGTCGGCCAGTTCTACATTGCTTTTATTTTGGAGGGGTTTACTGCCACATTTTTCTCTGATATGATATGCCCAAGATATTCTACCTTCTGGCAAAAATTCATAGTGGCCGTTGTGTGTTCGAAAGGCGATTTTCGGTATGTCTTCTTTGCACACTTATATTTGATAATACCCGGATCGAAGGTCCAGCTTTGTGAAGATTTATGCTCCCTTTCATCTAGCAATTCATTTGCTATTGGAATAGGGTATTTGTCCTTGATGGTTATGCCATTGAGGGTTTGGTAATCAATGCATATTCGCCATGTTTCGTCCTTCTTTCGTACGAAGAGCACCGGTGAAAAGTAGGAGCTGCAACTTGGCCGAATAACTCCTATTTTGGGCATCTCTTTTACGATCCTTTCTATTTCATCCTTCTGCAGATATGAATGTTGAAATAGCCAAGTATTTGTAGGAGGTTTGCCCAGAAGAATCGGTATACAATGATCATGCCGATGGGCAAGAGGTCGGTTGCGTGGTTCGTCAAATATATCTAAAAATTCTGCAAGCAAAGGAAGTAGGTTTGGATCTTCAAATTCTATTGGCTCTCCCTTAGTTTGCAGCTCAAGTTGTACCAAAAAGCCGCTGCATACTTTATACAAAACCTTCTCCATTTGTTGTGTGCAAATCGTCATTACGTCGCCCCCACGTTTCCCGTGTAGAATCACCTGTTTCCCTTTACTATAAAATCTCAAAATTAGTTTCATAAAATTCCAGGAAACATTACCTAATGTTGTCAATCATTCAATTTTGAGCATAGCCTCATGATCACCAAGAGGAAGGAGGAAGAAATCTGCAATTATCTCTTGTTATTGCGGTAATAGTTTCTCCCGCGGGCGCCTACGATCACACTTCAAAATCCGTCTGTCGGTGAACTTGACGTCAAACCTGCTGTAATACTCGATAGTTAAGGCCATCCGGACAGCAACTTTACTATCTAGGAAGTTATTAATGATGCCCGTGTCGATGAGAACAGTGATCGATTGTTGTTTGAGAAGGCCTTCAACTTTCATCGTTTGCGGGTTTGTGTAGCCAACTAGTGCATGCACCATAACTTCGGTCAGTTGTGGCTCTTCTTCTGCATCTTCTTCTTTATTATCAAGGCTCTCTTCTTGATATTCAATGACCTCTTCTTCTACTAGTTTAATCATAAGTCTCCCTTTTCTATAGTGATGCTCGCGGCTCCACAGCTCATCGCGGTGCCAACATAACTCCTCCGTAGATCGCTCTTGAAGCTCTTCTCTTGTCATCATTTTTGGTGTAGGGACTCAGTTGATAATAGGAGGGGCTGAGGGCTTCTGCATTGTAGGTCGAGAAGCGATCCTAGTCCTCTGAGCTTCATGGTTCAATCGCTCCTCTTGATGTCGTGTGAAAGAGATGGCTGCCATAAGCATGTACGGTTGTCATGCTTTAACTTCTCCCCGTATCTCTGGCTTCAAGCCCTCAATAAAGGTCCCTAATAGCTATTTTTGAGACCAATCACAAGTTTGATTAGATAACTATTCAAACCTGGTTTGGTACTCCTGAACGGTAGAGGTTTGTCGGATCTTTGCTAGTTGTTCGTCAATGTTCTCATAATCGGTTGGTTCGAAGCGGATCAATAGTCCTTCTTTGAATTGTTGCCATGAGAGGACTCCATGAGTATATTTAAACTAGTCAAACCATTGTATGGCATCCCCTTCAAGATATATAGCTGCAATTTCCATCATAGATGCATCCGCAGTTTTATGATACCAAAAATATTACTCCGCGCGTGAGATCCAACCAATCGGGTCTCCTTCTTCCCATCTAGGGAAGTCCACCCTCATGCGTGGATAGTTGGGGTCGGTCATAAAGCCTCCCCTCTCTTGGAAGTCATCTCTTCAGGCTTGATGCGATTGGTTAGAGCTCTCTCCTTGATGTGATTTCTTCATGTTTGGTGGTCGGCCCAAACTGAGTTCGGTAAAGAGAATTCGAATCTTATCCTCCATTCGTGCCTCCAAGGCTTCAAATTTAGCATTTATTACCTCCTTAGATACCATAGTATATGCCTCTAAATTTGTGATGTTAAGATCTCTCTTTTGTGTTCGGGTTAAAGGCAAGTATAGGTTGAGAGAAGTGATGGTCGAAAGGGTTGGTGGATTGGTGGATGTAGGCTGCTATTTAGGCTTGTTTTGCGGCTGTTTTGGGTGAAGTTTGAGGGTATGGTTTCGTGGAGTTTTAGGGCTATAGATGAATGTTTTAGATTTGTTGCAATTTACGGGGGAGATCAAAGAATAATCCGCGGTGGTGGAGATGACGATAGAATTTGGCCACGATCTTTTAAGCAATTGTGGGAATTGCTTTGGGCGATTATGGAGAGATGAAGGATGGCTGTGGAAGGGCGGTGAGATGCCAAGAATGCTGCTCTGATACCAAGTGTTAGAACCCTTACATATTCTAAGCTTGGGGTTGATCTCTTTAGGAGATCGGCCTCTTGGAACTCTATAGGGGTTCCTTCCTCCAAGTTGCTGCTCAAAGGTTACAGAAAAGATTCATCTATTGCTTATTAAAAGAGGAGGAATACATAGCTATTTATAGGGCTTCTAAACCCTAACTCCTAATAGGACTCCTACAAAAGACTTCTACCTCTAACCAACTCCTAATAGGACTCCTACTCAAGACTCTTATTCCTTTACAACTCCTAATTCTTCTCTAAGAAATAACCTCCAAACCCTTGCCGGCCTCTTCACCTCTTTAATAAGGGTCGGCTTAGGTAGGTTTTACATGAATGCCCCTATCAATTAGGACTCTCCTAGCTAGAGTCCTAACAGACTAACAGGGCATTAGTTTAGAACCATGTCTTAAAAATGGAATGGATTGAGAAACTGTTAGGACTCTAGCTAGGAGAGTCCTAATTGATAGGAGCATTCATGTAAAACCTACCTAAGTCGACCCTTATTAAAGAGGTGAAGAGGCTGGCTATGGGTTAGAGGTTATTTCTTTAAGAAGAATTAGGAGTTGTAAAGGAATGGGAGTCTTGAGTAGGAGTCCTATTAGGAGTTAAGGTTTAGAAACCCTATAAATAGTCATGTATTCATCCTCTTTTGATAAGCAATAGATGAATATTTTCTGTAGCCTTTGAGTAGCAACTTGGAGGAAGGAACCCCTATAGAGTTCCAAGAGGTCGATCCCCTAAAGAGATCAACCCCAAGCTTAGAATCTACAAGGATTCCAACACTTGGTATCAGAGCAGCGTTTTTGGTGTCTGACTGCCCTTCCACAGCCATCCATCATCTCTCCACAGCCACCCAAAGCAATTCCCACAATTGCTTAAAAGATCGTCGCCAAATTCCACCATCATCTCCACCACCGCGGATCATTCTTTAATCTCCCCGTGAATTGCAATAGGTTCTGGTTTCGTACCTTACTATTGCTGCAATTTAGTTATCCTTATTCAAAAATCTAAAAAAAAAAATTGTTCCTATATTAATGCATAAACTTTTTGTCGTAAAGTTTTCATCTCTACGACAAAAAATACATTGCAGAATTCCAACCGCATAGCACAGTCTATTTGATCTTGCTACTATATTTTTTCTATCCAAATCTCTACAAAATTTTTATGACAACTTTAAAACTTCCTAAAGCAGTTTTCCCTTTGGATTTATCAAAAAATTCTCAATATAAACCATTGATCTTTTACGTCTAATATGCTATATTTGAAAATTTGCACTGTAAAATTCCAACCGCATAGCACAGTTTGTTTGATCTTGCTACTATATTTTTTCTGTCCAAATCTCTAAGAAATTTTTATGATAGCTTTGACACTTCCTAATAGTAGATTTTCCTTTTGTTTCATCAAAAAATTCTCAATATAAACTGCTGATCTTTTATGTCCAATTTGCTACAATTGAAAATCTGTGCTGTAGAAAATTTCAGCCGCATATTGTTGCCTTAACCGATCTATTTGCAATCCTTTTCAACAAAATTTCTTATACACTTCATAAATCATCTTGGCTTCCATCTAAGATTTATCTATTGAAGAATTTATCTCAGAAAATGATTTTGTGTTGCTGCAAATTTTCATTGCAAACCGCTAAAATTTTTCAACGAGAATTTTGCTATCACAACTTGCACCAATTTGTTTGCTATTATACTGCCGAAATTTTCTTCATTAAATTATACATCCTTGCTGTCATATAAACTGAGATTTTGCTTTCAATTCCCTCCTCAAATCTCTTAAGTTTTTGGTGGAAATTTCATTGAGAAACCATTGTTTCTTCGACGACAATTCTGCTTTTACAAGACAACACAATTCTGCAGCAAACTTCTACTTATTTCTATCAAACCTTTGCTGCCATCTACCATAGATCTAAAATATTAATCCATAGCCCTAAAACTCCACTAAACCACACCCTCAAACTTCACCCAAAATAGCCGCAAAATAAGCCTAAACCGTAGCCTACAACCACCAATCCACCAACCCTTTCGACCATCACTTCTCTCAACCTATACTTGCCTTTAACCCGACAACAAAAGAGAGATCTTAACATCATAGATTTAGAAGCATATACTATGGCATCTAAGGAGGCAATCAATGCTAAATTTGAAGCCTTGGAGTCACGAATGGAGGATAAGATTCGGATTCTCTTTACCGAACTCAGTTTGGGCCAACCACTAAGCATGAAGAAATCACATCAAGGAGAGAGCTCTAACCAATCGCACCAAGCCCAAAGAGATGACTTCCAAGAGAGGGGAGGTTTTATAACTAACCCCAACTATCCATGCATAAGGGTGGACTTCCCTAGATGTGAAGAAGGAGACCCGATTGGTTGGATCTCACGTGCGAAGCGATATTTTTGGTATCATAAAACTGCAGATGCATCTATGGTGGAAATTGCAGCTATACATCTTAAAGGGGATGCCATATAGTGGTTTGACTGGTTTAAATATACTCATGGAGTTCTCTCATGGCGACAATTCAAAGAAGGACTATTGATCCACTTCGGACTAACCGATTATGAGAACATTAACGAACAACTAGTAAAGATCTGACAAACCTCTACCGTTCAGGAGTACCAAACTAGGTTTGAAAGGTTATCTAATCAAACTTGGGATTGGTCTCAAAAATAGCTATTGGGGACCTTCATTAAGGGCTTGAAGCCAAAGATCTAGGGAGAAGTTAAAGCACAACAACCGTATACGCTTATGGCAGCCATCTCTTTCGCACGACATCAAGAGGAGCGATTGAACCATGAAGCTCGGAGGACTAGGATCGCTTCTCGACCTGCAATGCAGAAGCCCTCAGCCCCCCCTACTATCAATCAAGTCCCTGCACCAAATATGATGACAAGAGAAGAGCTTCGGGAGCGATCTACGAAGGAGTTATGTTGGCACCGCAACGAACCATGGAGCCGCGAGCATCACTGTAGAAAAGGGAGACTTCTTATGATTAAACTAGTAGAAGAAGAGGTCATTGAATATCAAGAAGAGAGCCTTAATAATAAAGAAGAAGATGCAAAAGAAGAGTCACAATCGACCGATGTTATGGTGCATGCACTAACCGGCTACTCAAACCCCCAAACGATGAAAGTTGAAGGCCTTCTCAAACAACAATCGATCACTGTTCTCATCGACACGGGCAGCACTAATAACATCCTAGATAGTAAAGTTGCTATCCGGATGGCCTTACCTATCGAGTATTACAATAGGTTTGACGTCAAGTTCACCGACGGACGGATTTTGAAGTGTGATCTTAGGCGCCCGCGGGAGAAACTATTACTACAGGAACAAGAGATAATTGCATATTTCTTCCTCCTCCCTCTTGATGATCATGAGGCCATGCTCAGAATTGAATGGTTGATGACATTAGGTGATGTTTCCTAAAATTTTATGAAACTAATTTTGAGATTTTACAGTAAAGGGAAACATGTGATTCTACACGGGAAACGTGGGGGCGACGTAATGACGATTTGCACACAACAAATGGAGAAGGTTTTGCATAAAGCATGTAGTGGCTTTTTGGTACAACTTGAGCAACAAACTAAGGGAGAGACAATAGAATTTGAAGATCCAAACCAACTTCCTTTGCTTACTGAATTTTCAGATATATTTGACGAATCACGCAACCTACCTCTTACCCGTCGGCATGATCATTATATACCGATTCTTCTTGGCAAACCTCCTGCAAATACTTGGCTATATCAATATTCATATCTGCAGAAGTATGAAATAGAAAGGACTGTAAAAGAGATGCCCGAAATAAGAGTTATTCGGCCAAGTTGTAGCCCCTACTCTTCACCAATGCTCTTCGTACGAAAGAAGGACGAAACATGGCGAATGTACATTGATTACCGAACCCTCAATGGCATAACCGTCAAGGACAAATACCCTATTCCAATAGCAGATGAATTGTTAGATGAATGGGAGCACAAATCTTCACAAAGCTGGACATTCTATCCGGGTATCATCAAATATGTGTGTGCAAAGAAGACATACCGAAAACTGCCTTTCGAACACACAACGGCCACTATGAATTTTTGCTTTCTTCACCAGAAGGTAGAATATCTTGGGCATATCATATCAGAGGAAGATGTGGTAGTGGATTCCTCCAAAATTGGAGCAGTGCAGAACTGGCTGACCTCGAGAAACATAAAATTGCTACGTGGCTTTCTCGGTTTAATAGGCTATAATCGTAAGTTCATGAAAAACTATGGAAAGATCAGTGCACCACTTACTTCTATACTGAAAAAAGATGCTTTCCAATGGTCAAACAAAGCCACCACTGCCTTCAACGAACATAAAGCCGTAGTGACGACAACGCTCGACATCAGCAAGACTTTTGTTATTGAAGCCGATGCCTTCGGAGTCGGAATTGGTGTTGTACCAATAAAAGATGACCGCCCCCTCGCTTATACTAGTAAGGCATTATCTTCTTCCAATCTCAAAATGACTATTTATGATAAGAAGATGCTTGCGATTGTGCATGCGGTGGCCAAATGGAGATCGTACTTGATCGGGCGACGCTTTCAAATTAAAACCGATCATAAAAGCCTAAAATATTTCTTGGAGCAGAAGATATCTTCCCCTGAGCAACAAAAATGGATAACAAAGCTTCTTGGATATGATTATGAACTAACTTACAGAAAGGGGAAGGGGAAAGAGAATGTTGTTGTAGATGCGCTTTCACGGCTACCCAAGCAAGCTGAATTTTCTACCATTTCACTTTCGACCTGTGACTTCCTTAAGGATATTAAGAGGGAATGGCAGAAAGATCCAGAGACTAGTAAGATTATAAAAAAATCGGAGGAAGCACTAAACTTCGTGGCTCATTATAATTGGGACTCAAAAGAATTACGCTATAAGAGACGCATTGTGCTTGTGCCAAATTCTACTTGCATCTTCATGAGCAGATTTTAGACAGAGTTTTTCCATATGCAGGGTGCTAAATTAAAAAGGAGTATAGTATATCACCCACAAACCGATAGCCAGACGGAAGTGATAAACAAGTGCTTGGAGACAGCCCAAAGCCACCCACTAAATATGACTACCCAAGGAGAACTCCAGACCCAGTTGAGTGTCATTATTGATCGACCGATCATGACTCAACAACGATAACCCATTACTGAAGTGCTAATACAATGGGCGAACTTATCAGTAGAATGTGCCACTTGGAAGAACTATGACGACTTAAAGATCAAATTCCCAAAATTCATGGATTGTCAGCCTCGAGGACAAGGCTGATTTGAAGAGAGCAGGTCTGTTAGGACTCTAGCTAGGAGAGTCCTAATTGATAGGGGCATTTATGTAAAACCTACCTAAGCCGACCCTTATTAAAGAGGTGAAGAGGCCGACTAGGGTTTGGAGGTTATTTCTTAAAGAAGAATTAGGAGTTGTAAAGGAATAGGAGTCTTGAGTAGAAGTCCTATTAGGAGTCTTGAGTAGAAGTCTTAATTAAGTAGGAGTCTTGACTAGGAGTCCTATTAGGAGTTAGGATTTAGAAACCCTATAAATAGTCATGTATTCATCCTCTTTTGATAAGCAATAGATGAATCTTTTCTGCAACCTTTGAGCAGCAACTTGGAGGAAGGAACCCCTATAGAGTTCTAGGAGACCGATCCCCTAAAGAGATCAACCCCAAGTTTAGAATCTGTAAGGGTTCTAACAGAAACTCACAGGTCTAGGAATGGTTCTAAATGATAACTTGTACATTGATCTTATATTTCAATCCCTGCTATATACCTTTTTCTAGTTCATTATGAATTTTAACATGAACAAACTTAAGGTGACTCTCCCTGAGCTCCTTAATATGTTGAGGGAGGGAGAGAGCACCATTAAGAAAGAGAAACTAGTTCTTTATGTTAGTGAGACCGAAAGGAAAAGGAAGGCTGGGAAGTCCCTTAAGAATGGCAAGGGCAAGGGCAAATGGGGTAAGGCAAAGGCTGCCAAGATTGACCTAGTAAAAGACAAAGGCCAGTGCTTCCACTGTGGCAAAAAGCATTGGAAAAGGAACTGCAAGGAGTACCTTGCAAAAAAGGCGAAATAGAAGCTTAGAGAAGCTTTAGGTACATTCATAATCGACCTCTAATTTTTAGATTTTTGTGATAATGCATAAGTATTGGAAACCAGTAGTGCTAATCACATCTGTAATTTGTTGCATATTCTAGCAAGGTATAGGAGATTGGCGAGAGACGAGATAGACTTCAAGATACGCAATGGAGTAAGAGTTGCTGTTGTTACTATTGGCGAGGTCAATTTGCATTTGCCTAGTAGAGCTAGCATTGCATTAAATATATGTTATTTTGTTCCCTCTATTATCAAAAACGTTATTTTCATTCATGTTTGATATTGAATGGTTATAAAGTAGTTTTTGAGAACAATAGTTGTTCGATTATTAAGGATGAAAAGATCATCACTGGCGGGATATTGCATAATGGTTTATTTATGCTAAACACTGCTCCACATGTCATGAATGTAAGCATGTCCAAGAGGAAGCAAGATGAGGTGAACTATGCATACTTGTGGCATTGTAGGCTAAGTCACATCCATGAAGGAAGAATTCAAAAATTGCTAAAGGATGAATACCTAGATCTATTTAATTATGAGTCATATGCAACTTGCGAGCTTTGTCTTCATAGAAAAACTCTTCATTTAGTGGAATCAGAGAGAGAGCCACTAAGTTACTAGAACTCATGCATAGCGATGTATGTGGTCCTATGTCAACTTAGGCCATAGGCTCTTACTCCTACTTTATTACTTTCACTAACGATTTCTCTAGGTACAAACATATGTACTTAATGAAGTATAAGTCCGAAGCTTTTGAGAGATTCAGGGAATACAAGTATTAAGACTCTTCGATTAGATCGAGGAGGCGAGTACTTAAGTACGGAGTTCACCTAATTCCTCAAGGACTATGGGATTCTATCCCAATAGACACCTCCTTATATACTATAGCTTAATAGTATATCAGAAAGGAGGAATCGCACGCTATTAGATATGGTGCGGTCCATAATAAGTTTTGCCAACCTACTCATATCATTTTGGGGATATGCCCCAGAGGCCGTAGCTTTCTTTCTTAACAGAATTTCATCTAAATTGGTAGTGTCTATACCATATAAGATATGGAAAGGGAAAATACCTGATCTTAAGGTTGTTAAGATTTGGGGTTGCCCTACCCACATTAAAAGATAGGATCTCGATAAGTTGGAACCTAGGATAGAACGATGCAAGTTCATGGGATACCCCAATAAAACTTATGGGTATTATTTCTATCATCCCAAGGACTGAAAGATCTTTATTGCTAAGAAAGCAGTGTTTCTTGAGAAAGAACATATTTTTAGCGAAGATAATGGGAGCAAGATAGAGTTGAGTAAGATTAGAGAACCTAGCTCAGGCACCATTCCGGAAACCAAGTCTATTCAGGTATCTGACACACAAGTTTCAACTTTACGTAGGTCTGGTAGAGTGTCATATCCTCCTGAGAGATATATAGGATATATCAGTGGAGAGAACACTCAAGATGTTGATCCTCATACCTACGAGGAGGCTATTATAAGCATAGACTCTGAGGATTGATTAGAAATCATGAATTCTAAAATGAAATTCATATACTCCAACAAGGTTTGGAACCTTATTGATGCACTTGAGGGTATCATACCCATCAACCACAAATGGATTTTCAAGAAGAAGATCAAAGTATATGAAAAGGTTGAGACCTATAAGGCAAGGCTAGTGGCTAAGGGGTATCATCAAAGCTAAGGTGTTAAACTTGTTGAACGTCATATTTTGATGATAAAATCAATTGATAAATTATTTAATCTAATCTATATGTTGAGAAAAGTGTGTATGATTAACTACGATAGCAGTAAGACATAAAGCAAATATTGTGACGGAGTTAAGATCGAGATCTCGTTGGAAGTTCGAGAGTTCGTCGGAAGTCCGAACATTCGTCAAAAGTTCTACCAGAACTAATCGAGAAGTCCAAGAGCTTGCCAAAGAAGCTCATCAGAACTCACCAAGAAGATCATCGTGAAGTTCAGGAGCTTGTCGGATGTCCGCCGGAACATTGCCGGGAGATCATTGGAAGTTCGCCGAAAGATCGCCGAAAGTTCGCCGAAAGATCATCGGAAACTTGTCGGAAGAACAATTGACGTACCAGAACTAGAATACATTGTTAAATGTCTTAATTATCTTAGTTAGACCATAGATTGAGTTAGAATTGGGAGATGATCCCTCTAACTCAATTAGGGGCCAACTGGGCCCTTAATGGGGCTAAATTTATAATATCCCTCACTTTTGAAATTTATTAATAAGAATTTATTTGTAAATCAGAGGATCTATATGTAAATATAGAAATTTCAAGGACTAAACTGTTAAGTTGTAAAAAAAAAAACCAAAAATTTCAGTTTTATCCCACCGCCTCCCACGCTCTCTGTTTCCGTGAAACAGAGAGAGGAGCTGTGGGGCGTTGGGGAGAAGAAGAAAAGTAGAGGAGGGAAGAAGAGGAGAAGAAGAGAAGAAGAAGAAGAGGGAGAGAAGAAGAAGAGGAGAAGAAGAGAAGGAGAAGAGAGGGAAGAGGGAGAGGAGCGAGAGGTGGCAGCAGCTAGGGCTGCAGCACCTCTGTTTCCCGCAGGTGGAAACAGATAAGAGGATGTGTGGGGCATCGGGGAGGAGAAGGGAAGAAGAAGAAGAAGAAGAAGAGAGGAGGGTGGCTGTGGTAAGGGCTGCAGCGAGGAGGTGTGGGGCATCGGGAAGGAGAAGGGAAGAAGAGGAGAAGAAAAGAGGAAGAATAAGAGGGAAAAGAGAAGAAAAGAAGAAGAAGAAGAAGAGAGGGAAGAGGGAGAGGAGAGAGATGTAGTTACAGTAGCTAGGGCTGCAGCACCTTTGTTTCCTGCAGGAAAAAATAGAGGGGTGCATATGTGGGGCATCGGGGAGGAGGAGAAGAAGAAGAAGAAGAAGAAGAAGAAGAAGAAAAGAGGAGGATGGTTGTGGCAAGGGCTGCAGCGAGGAGCTATGGGGTGTTGGGGAGGAGAAAGGAAGAAGAAGAAGAAGAAGAAGAAGAAGAAGAAGAAGAAGAAGAAGAAGAGAAGGGAGGAGGTGGCTGCGGCACCTCTGTTTCCGTAGGAGGAAACAGAGGAGAAGAGAGGCAGTGTGTTGGAGAAAAAAAGGGGAGGAAGGAGAAGAAGAAGAAGGGAAAGAAGGAGTTGCAGCTGTAGCGGTGGCAGCTATAGCTGGAAGAGAAGAAGGAGGGGAAGAAGAGTAGGGGAGGAAGAAGAGGCTGCGGCGGTGTGAGGGAAGGAGAGGAAGAGGGGAAGTGGCTGCAATTGCAGCTACGGCTATGGCAGCGACAGTGGCTACGGTAGCTACAACAGCTACTTTTGGGAAAGAGAAAGAAAGGAAAGGGAAAAAAAGGGGGTTATTGCTATGGTTGCGACTACGACTGCAGCAGTTGCGTCTACGAAAAAAGAGGAGGAAGAAGGCAAGGCGGTGGAAGGGGTTGCGACTGTGGCAGTAGCAATGGCATGGCTGTGGCAGCTGTGGTGGCTGCGGCAGTTGTGTTTGGGAAAGAAAAAAGAAGGAATGAGAGAAGGGAGAAAGGAAGTAGCGTAGTGAAAGGGGATGCGGCCGTGGCTACGGTTGCTGGGCTACGGTTGCTGTTGCGACTATGACATGGCAGCTGCAACTGGGAAAGAGAAGATAGGTACAAAATATGAAACATAGAAAGGAGATAGAGGAAAAATAAAAGAATGATTTGGGCTTACACCTTCGGATCAAAATCTTTGAAAGGCAAGTGATTCAATCATTTCTATTGCAAGTGTTCTGATCCTTCCTATTGCAAGTGTTTCAATCCTTTCTATTACAAACTTTCAAATCCTTCCTTACTACAATTTTTATCTTTACATTTGCTTTGAATATGAGAAATTATAAATTGTTCTAGACTTGCATTTGATATACCTCCTATTTAGACATAACGATTTGAATTTATGAAACTTTCGAGATTCTGACCTTTCTACTTTGTTATAGTTATAACTTCATGTACTGACCTCTGATTCAAATAAAACTTATTTGATCAAAATATAGACTCATAAATCTTTCTTTTGATAGCTTATTTTAAGAATTTGGAGTAAGTTTGCCTGCCTAAATTTCTATTTCAAATGAGCCTATGAATTATGCAAAAAAGGAATCATAATTTTTGACCTTTTGATACTAAACTACCTATAAGTCCCTGTTGAAAACTCTGATTTATTCAAAACTTATTTCATTAGAAACTAGACTCATAGATCTTTCTTTTGATACCTAGATTGAAAAACTTAGAGTCCAAATGCCTACCCAGTTATCTATTGAATCTGACCCTATGAATTCTACAAAACAGTGATTTTATTTTTTGACCTTTGGTTACTAAATCAATTATAACTCCTTGTTGGAAATGTCGATTCATATGGAACTTATTTTATCTGAAAATAGATTGAAATATCTTTCTCAATAACTTTCTTGAGTATATTAGAGCATAATTGATAGTTTAAATCATTTGTTCAATGTGCCTCTCGAATTCTGCCAAAAATCGAGCTTTGGTTGATTTCATATATTCTGGTTTCATTCCTTTGGAAATTGATTTCATTTAGCTTTCTTTGTTCAATTGAGCTTTATATTACTACTTTGAATTATTATATGCTCTTGTCCATAAATTATTTACATTCTTGAAACCTATTGTGTAAAGTTTATGCTGTATCGTATTGACTCGTATATGCATATGTATATCCCATTGTTTCGCATTTGCTTTCGATATGTGTCTATTCCAGTTTTATTCCTTTAGATATTGAATTCATCTAACCTTCTTATTTCAATTGACTTGTATGTGATTATTTAGAATCCTTGTATGTTCTTGCTTTCATTTCCTTTCAAATCTGAATTCATTTGTGAAAGATTATGTTTACATCGTATTGACTCGTAAAGGCATATGCACGTTTTATTATTCTGCATGTACTTCCGATATGTCCCAATTTTATTCATACTGTCCTTTTATACTTTGGTATTTGTGGGATATTGTGAACATTTGCCAGAAATTGTAAAGGGAGTTATGCATAGAGCCTATGATGCTCTATCGGCCCCCTATGACTTCACTCAAACGTGGGTGGATAGAGCTCCCAGACATGGGAAACTTATGTTTGGTGGTCATTCAGAAATAGATGTACCATATTATGTTATGGTCCCACTTCACCTTCTATGTGTTTGATATGATATCCAAAGCTTTGGTTATGTGTTTCTATATGTGCTTTGGATAATAATGATATGAATGTAACGTCAAATTGGATGTTTGAGCTTTTGTTTCATAATTGTTCTTTGATATACTCCAACATATTTCATATTCCATTGATATACTTTGAAATATTTCACATACCATTGATATATTCCAAAATGTTTCATTTGTTATTGATATGCTCCGAAACATTTTATACGCCATTGATATGCTACGAAATGTTTCATCTGCTATTATTATACTACGAAATGTTCCATATGTCATTGATATGCTCCGAAACATTTCATACGCTATTGATATGCTCCAATTACTCTATGCTCCATTTGTTATGAACCAAATATGTTTTAAATGATATGACATTTACGAATTTGTATCTAATGAGATAGTATCCTGAGAGTTCTTGTATTCTGCCTTACATTGTGATACCTTATTTGTTTAAAACTGTCCCTTTTCATTCTGGATATATTTTGTCACTTGCTAAGCTTTTTAGCTCACTCTATTGCTATAAATCTTTCAAGTTTGCTTGTCACTCTTTGAGATGTTTGTATTGGGCTGAGGTAGTGGAGAGTTATTCAGAATTGTGGGTAAATCTTATTGGTGGATATATTGTGGTTATTGTTGTATAAGCATATCTTGTATGTAATGATATGTTGTCAATGAACTTGTATGGATATGTCATATAAAAGTGTTAAAAGATCTTTCTATTTGGAATTTTGGAATGTTAAGTTTAGTTTACAATGATATGAACTGGTGGTAAATGGTTGGAGTTCAGATTGTATAAATGGTTTAACTTGTGGATTATAAGTATTGTTAATGTTTTGTTAAGTTGGCATGGGTTTCCATAAATGTGAATTATCGAGTGATGTGATATATGATTATAAACTACATAGGATTTATGGATGTGAATTTGACTAAATGTTTCTTAGTGTCCTCAAATATATGTTTGGATCCTGGTTTATTGATAAAAATCTTAAATATTATCAAAATTTTGAAGGGCATGACAGAATTTGGCCGGATTAAACAGCCCATTTAGCACCTGAAATCAGGGCTAGCAGTGGCACCGCTCGGTGACCCAATCTCCCAAGTGGTTTGGGTAGTGATACCGCCCAGACTGGGCATTAGTACTATCGATAGTTAATGTTGCCAATGATGGTACAGCCCCTGTCAGGTGGTGGTACCACCAGAGCTCGGTCTCCGAGCTCTATCAGGTGGTATAGCCCAGTAATGGTGGTGGTACCACCAGTATCCCGAAAATCTAAGATGAGACACTTTTTAACTCCAATTTTGAAGCCATTAGGGCCTATAAATACCCCACCCTTTTTTGCATGAAAGGGTAACAAAGTATAATTATCTGTGTAAAAAAATCTAAGTGTTTGGGGTGTCAAAAGTGTTGTAAAAGTGAGAAGAGTCCTCCTCCCTCTCTTAGTTTTGTAATCATCTAAGAAAGAGAAGTGAGGCTTGTAAGAGTTATCTCCTAAACCCGGTAAAAGGACAAAGAGCTGTAAAAGGTAGTTGGTCTTTGCCTATTGAAAGAAGACCTTTAGTGGACACCGATGACCTCGATGGAGGAGGAATTCAAAGTGGATGTAGGTCACATTGATTGAACCACTCTAAATTTTGGTTTGTACTTCTTTTTGTGCAATTTACATTACTGCAAACCTCGTTAAGCTTCTCTTTACATTTTTAAGAAAGCTCTCAAGTTCAACATCTTTCCGAAACGGTTTGAATCGAAATGAATATTTTATAAAATTGATAATTTTTCGCTGCACTAATTCATGCCCACCCCCCCTCTTAGTGGCACTCTTGATCCTAACAATTGGTATCAGAGCGAGGTCATTCTCATTTGGTTTGAAACCTAAGAGAGATAGCATTTGTCAGCAACCAAGAGAGTCACTCAATCACATGTCTACCCATGTTCAATGGTTACACCTATTGGAAGATTAGAATGAGGATTTTTCTTATTTATATGGATTTCAAATTATAGAACAATGTAGAAAATTGCTTTCAAAAGTCTTCTCTTCCAATGAATGATTGGAATGAGTTGGAGAAGAAGACTTTCGCTCTAAATGCCAAGGCTATGAATGCCTTGTTTTGTGCTTTGGATAAAAATGAGTTTAATCGAGTGTCGATTTATGAAACGATATTTGATATTTGGCACACACTCGAAGTTACTTACGAAGGCACAAGTAGAGTAAAGGAGTCAAAAATTAATCTTTTAGTCCATACTTATGAATTGTTTTGGATGAAATCGAGTGAGACCATTAGAGATATGTACACTCGATTTGCAAATGTCGTCAATGGTCTAAGAGGACTTAGTAAAAATTTCTTAGATTTTGAACTTGTTAACAAAATCTTAAAATCCCTCCTAAAGAGTTGGGATCCTAAAGTAACAGTCATTCAAGTGGCCAAGGATTTAAATAACTTTCCTCTCGAAAAACTAATTGAGTCACTAATGACCTATGAGATGACTTGTAATGCTCATAAAAAGCTTGAGAACAATCTTTCAAAGAATAGAAAGGATATGGCAATAAGAACTCAAGAAGACCATTTGAAAGAAAATTCAAGTAATGAGGACTACGATGAAGACTTGACACTCTTGACAAGACAGTTCAAAAAATTCATAAAAAGAAATAAATTTAAAAATGATACTAAAAATAAAATTAAACCCAAGAAAGAACAAGTAATATACTATGAGTGCAAGAAGCTGGACACTTCAAAAGTGAATGTCCCTAAGTAAAGAGGAAGCAACCAAAGAAGAAGGAGCCCTTAAAGCAACTTGGGTTGACTCAAGTATATCCGAATAAGAGGAGCCAACCAACACTAAGTAAGTTACTCACTATACGCTAATGGCTATTGGAGATGAGGTAAGTAATTCATTAGATGCAAATTTATCCTTTGATGAACTATTAAATGTTATTCATGATTTATTGATGAATGTATATTAATTAGTAAAAGATATAAATTGTTGAAAAAGGAGCATGCTTCTCTTGTTAGTGATTTAGATAGATTAAAAGTTAAGTACTTAGCTCCATGTACAAAATATGATAAACTAGATTAGCTCCATGTACAAAATATGATAAACTAGAAACACTTCAAAAGGAAAACTTACTACTCAAAGAAATTTTAAAAAAATTTGAGGTTGGTAGCAAGTCCTTGAATATGATCCTTGCCAATAAGGGTCACATCCATAGGAGAGGTGGAATCGGATTTGTGAGTAGCTCTCACCAAAATCCAATCACCTTTTTTAAAGGCCCTACCTTGCATATATCACCTCACACCAAATGTAACTTTTGTTGCAAACTCGGACATGTTAGCTATAAATATCCACTTAAGAGATATAGTCCACAAAAATTAATTTAGATTTTAAAAGTACCTCAAATGACTCAATGTAATATGATAAGCTATGTAGATCAATTTTTGAGGCACCCAAGGTTGAATGGGTACCTAAAAATCATCTTTTTTTGTAGAAAAATATACCATCACAAGCTAGGAGTAAGAGATGGTACCTTAATAGTGGATGCTCAAGGCATATGACTAGAGATACATCTTAATTCTCTAAGCTCACTTGCCTAGATGAAGGATATGTCACTTTCGGAGACAACAACAAGAGTAAAATCATTGGCAAAGGAACCATATGTAACAAATCCAACATATTTATTGAAGATGTGTTATTGGTTGATGAATTAAAGCATAACCTTTTGAGCATTAGTCAATTGTATGATAAATGATATATTATTAGCTTTGAATCTAATGCTTACATTATTGACAAATCACACAAAAACACATTTATGATTGCCCTAAAACAAAATAATGTGTATACTATCAACATTAATGATCTTTGTAATGAAATATATTTTTGATTTTAAATAACGATGCTTGGCTTTGGCATAGGAGATTAGGTCATGTTAGTATGAAACTAATCTCTCAAATCTTATCTAAAAGACTTGTAAGAGGAATTCCTCACATTAAGTTCATTAAAAACAATGTGTGTGATGCATGCCAACTAGGAAAATAAATGAAAAGTAGTTTTAAACAAAAGAACTAAATAAGCACCTCTAGACTATTGCAATTGATCCATATGGACTTATTCGGACTAATTGCTACATCAAGCCTAAGAGGTAGCAAATACACATTTGTCATTGTTGACGATTATAGTAGATACACTTGGACTTACTTCTTAGCAAACAAAAGTTATTACTTTAGGTATTTCTCTAAGTTTTGTAAACTTGTTCAAAATGAAAAGGGTTTTATGATTTCATCAATTCGAAGTTACTACGGTGGTGAATTTCAAAACTGTGATTTTTAAGATTTTTGTGAATCTATTGGATACAACCATAATTTTTCTACTCTGAGAAATCCTCAACAAAATGGAGTAGTAGAAAGAAAAAATAGAAACTTACAAAAAATGACAAGAATTATGTTAAAAGAACATAGCCTACCCAAATATTATTGTGCTGAAGTCATAAATACGATATACTATGTCATAAATAGGGTTCTAGTAAGACCATTACTTTTGAAAACTCCTTATGAGTTGTGGAACAACAAAAAACCTAATGTTTCATATTTTAAAGTCTTCGGGTGCAAATATTTTATTTTGAATGAAAAAGATACCTTAGGAAATTTTGATGCAAAATCCGATGAAAGAATTTTTCTTAGTTATTCTTCTATTTCTAAGGCTTTTTATATATTTAACAAAAGAACTTTAGTTATAGAAGAGTATATTCATATGGTTTTTAATGAAGTTTCCAAAACTAAGAAAAATGATTTTGATGATGATCTTAACTTTGATGCTTTAAATTTAAATGAAACCCCTTCTCCATCTAGCAACTTGGATGCATCTTCTTTCAAACCTTCTTTACCCAAGGAATGGAAGTAATGTAGATGCTCATCTTAAGGAGCTAATCATAGGAGATACATCAAAAGAGGTTCAAACCCATTCTTCTCTTAAGAGTTTTTATGACAACACCATTTTTCTCTCTCAAATTGAACCTAAATGCATTGACGAGGCCTTGAAAGATGATTCATGGGTTATCTCAATGCAAGAAGAGTTGAATCAATTTAAGAGAAATGAGGTGTGGAAGCTTGTTCCAAGGCCAAATGATCATTTAGTTATTGGTACTAAATGGGTCTTTAGAAATAAGCAAGATGAATTTGGTATCATGGTTAGAAAAAAGCTAGATTAGTGGCCAAGGGTTTCACCAAGAAGAAGGTATCGATTATGAAGAAACCTTCGCTCATGTGGTACGATTAGAAGTCATAAGGATGCTCCTCGCTTATGCTAGTAGTAATAATTTTAAGTTATTTCAAATAGATGTTAAGAGTGTTTTTCTTAATGGTTTTATTTTTGAAGAAGTTTATATTGAACAATCTCCCAAATTTGATGATGATAATTTCTCTAATCATATGTTTAAATTGACTAAAGCTCTCTATGGATTGAAACAAGCTCCAAGGGCTTGGTATGAGAGACTTAGCTCATTTCTTATTCAAAATAATTTCTCTAAAGGCAATGTCGATACTACATTATTTATTAAAAATTTTAAAACTAATTTTTTATTATTTAAATTTATGTTAATGATATTATTTTTGATTCTACAAATGAATCTTTATGTGCATCATTTGCCAAAAGCATGAGTCAAGAATTTGAAATGAATCTAATGGGTGAATTAACTTTCTTTTTAGGTTTACAAATCAAACAACTTAATAATTGTATTTTTATTAGCTAAACAAAATATGCATTAGACTTGCTAAAACGGTTTAATATGGATAGTTCAAAGGCTATCAACACTCCTATGAGTACCGCTACCAAGTTAGACATTGACGAAAGTAGAGAAAGCTTTGATTAAAAAGCTTATAGGGGTATGATAGGCAATTTACTATACCTCACCGCAACTAAACCAGACATCATGTTTAGCGTAGAATTTTGTGCTAGATTTCAATCTAATCCTAAGCTATCTCATCTTAAAGTAGTCAAAAGAATACTTAGATATCTTAAAGGAACAACAAATCTAGGATTATGGTATCCAAAATCCGAAAATCTTAAATTAATTGATGTGAATTTTGCTAGATGTAGATTAGATAGAAAAAACACATCCTAAATATGTCAATTTTTAGAATACACACTTGTCTCTTAGTCTTCCACGAAACAAAACTTGGTTGCACTATCTAAAACTGAAGCCGAATACATTGTGATAAGTGCATGTTGTGCACAAGTTGTATGGATGAAAAATACATTGGAAGGTTATAAAATTTATCTTAAAAATATTCCTATAAAATGTGATAATACAAGTGTAATATGTTTAACAAAAAATCCTATTCAACACTCTAGAACTAAACATATTGACATTAGGCATTGTTAGGATCAAGAGCACTAAGAGGGGGGGGGGGGGTGAATTAGTGCAGCGGATTAAAACGTCGGTTTTGATAAATCTTTCGTACGGTAAAAATTGAACTTGAAAGCGTATTCGTATAATAGAGCAGCTAAGGTAATGAGTAAATAAAGCAAGTAAGAAAGTTTGCAGTAATGTGAATAGCAACAATGAAATGCAAACCAGAGATTACGCCGTTTTTAAAGTGGTTCGGTCAAATGACCTACATCCACTTGCGAGGCCCCTCTTCGACGAGGCTCCCACCTTCCACTAGCAAATCTCTTGAAATGGAAGGGTAAATACCCCTCTTACAACTCTTTACAAGCAGTTCACACTCTTACAGATTTTCAAGAAAGAAGGAGGTGAACACTAGCAAATTGAAAACCAAGGATTGCTAAGACTTTTCTAAGACCTTTCTCTCAATCACTTACTGCTCAAAAAGTTGTTCTCTCTGCTGAGAATTGAGGGGTATTTATAGGCCTCAAGAGGATTCAAATTTGGGCTCCAAAAATTTGAATTCTCTTATGTTCCCGAAGCTAGCGGTGCCACCGCCTGTCAGTTTTGACACTGATAGTGTACTGGGCGGTGCTACCGCCCAATCCAGCGGTGCCACCGCCTAGCTCTCGGGTGCTGGGCGGTGCCACCGCCCAGACCGGCGGTTCCACCGCCTAGCTCTCGGGTGTTGGGCGGTGCCACCGCCTAGCTCTTACTAGTCACTGGTTGGGCTTTAAGTCCGGCCCAAACCAGGTTTCATTTTGGGCCCAGTTGGCCCCTAATCAAGATATAGGATTATTTCTTAATCCTAACCTTAATTACATTCAAACTACGTAACTAACGACATACTCCTAAGCAAGTTTTTAACCGGCGAACTTCAAGTCTTGTTTCGGCGAGCTTTCCGGCGATCTTCCGACGGACTTCCGATACGCCCTTGGATTTCTTCCGACGGACTCCCAGCTAGCTCCCGATCTTGTGGCGAAGTCAACAAGTAGCCGAGCCTTCTCGGTGATCTCTGCGAACCTCCGATGATCTCTTCGGCGGACTTCCGAAAACTCCGATAAGTCCCCGATTTCTTCTCGATTGGTTCCGACAGCATCTCCGACGAATCTTTGGACTCTCAACGGACTCTCGAACACCCATCGAACTTGACTCCAGTAGACTTGCTTTATGTCTTCAAGCTGTCGTAGTTAATCCTGCATACTTATCTCAACATATGGATTAGATAAAACATGACAATTGAATTCATCATCAAAATCCGAGATTCAACAATCTCCCCCTTTTTGATGATGACAATCAATTGATAATGGAGTTAACCTTAACTCCCCCTATCTATATGCAATACTTGAGATAAGACATTCTTGAATTCAAAGCCTTTGAATTCAATAGACATATTGATAAGTTAAGATGCTTAACCTTATCAATACTCCATCATGATTCCTATCATGATGTATCTCTCTGAAAATGATGTCAAGGCTTGACATCCATTTTCAATTTTTACATTTCAAGTGTAAAAGATAGTAATCGAAGCGATTCATCATATGGTAAGATATCAACATGTAAGATTGCAATGCAAGTTCTTGATATCTTAACATGATGCAATCATGGCATAATGCAAATTTGGCAATTATAGCATTACCATATTTCTCAAGTGTAAAATTTAGTAATCGAAGCGATTCATCATATGGTAAGATATCAACATGTAAGATTGCAATGCAAGTTCTTGATATCTTAACATGATGCAATCATGGCATAATGCAAATTTGGCAATTATAGCATAGCAATTATCAATTTACCATATTTCTCCCTCTTTGTAATCAACAAAAAGGAGAGTGTCTTTAAGCGTATAATTTGTGATTATTAAAGCAAAGGAATTCAACACTACTATAGAATTTAGTTAAAAAAAAAATCCAGAATTAAAACTTTATCTTTCATTCAAAATACATCACAAAAGAAGGTTCAACATCATTCAAAATACATTGCAAAAGAAGGTTCAACATCATTCAAGGAAAGAAGATGACAAAGATCGCATGTCAAGATAAAAGATACATCGATTAATCTTTAGGAGGAAATGTATAGTGCTGATACAGGACATCTATTTTTTGATTCATTTGCCATAGTTCTTGCAAAATTTCAAATTGCTGAGTTTGAATATGCTCTTGCTGTGTTTTGAGTTGGTCTTGTTGTGATTTGATCTGATACAATTCTGCCAAAACGAGTTCTTCAGAGGATGAAGCAGGAGCTGAAGGTGCTGCGCCAAAAGGACTAGGAGGAGGAGATTCATTTCCCCTAAGAATTGGTGTTTCAGGGTGTTCTACTGGTGGAGGAATTGGATCAATCCTTCTAGGTTGCCTCACCCATATACCGTTGCTAAAAGTGCACCTAAGTCTTTTCAATAGATTTATGTTGATGATGTTATATCGATCACTTTGAATTGTCTCTTCATCGGGTGGGATACAAATGTCATGGGCAAGTATAAGTCGTGTGATTAACCCCCCCCCCCATATGATAACATACCGTCTTTAGCTATAATATCCTTCATGTGTTGCCTGATTGAGTATCCAAAGCAGTTATGTTGACCGGTCATAATCCAATACATTGTGCTCATCTCTATTTGACTTATTTCATCAAGATGAAATTGTTTAGGAAATACGATGCTTGTTATGATGTGATGAAGAATTTTAGAGTTAAAGGGTAGTAAGTGTTCGCAGCTCTTGGGTAGTATGCCGAGGTTTGGATTTGCAAAAATAGTTTCTACGGCTTCGAAGTAAGTTGCTCCGATTACATTTACATCCCATTTACCTCTAAAATAACAGCCCCTATCTTTTTCAATGAGTCCAATTAATTCACAAATAGTGCTGTCAAAGATTCTAATCTGTGTTCCTAAAAGGTAAGTATTTAGGCTTTCGTTATCCACACACAAGTTTGCATAAAATAGCCTAACTAACCTAGGATAAATTGGTTCATTGATTTGTAGGAGAGGTAAGGCATCTAAATGTGCAAACCACCTAATGGGTTCTAAGTTTCCTAGTTCATTTAGATCAACGTATTTACCCTTATGTATAGTTCTTGTTTCAAAATTTGGAAATTTAAGTGCTACTTCTTTAGATTTAAAAAGATTTTGATCATATGAATCTCCTACAATCCTTTTTCCTTTTGATCTCTTAGGAGCCATTATCTAGACAAGATGATGGATCAAAAATATTAAACTGTAAAGGGTAGGGAAAATAATGAAAAGAGGAAGAAGAAAATTTCAGATTTTACCTTATGGAGAATTTCTTGAAAGATGGAGAGCTTGGACCAACAAAAATCCCTTTCCAAGGCTTCTAAATGTTGGAATGAGGCTTTAGAGAAGTTGAGAGAGGGTTGAGGCAGGTTCTCACGGGTTGGGGGCGGTGTCACCGCCAGCCCTAACCCTTAAGATTTATATAGGGGCTCTCGGGCGGTGCCACCGCCTAGCGACCGAACGCTCAGGTGGTGCTACCGCTGGTTCTGGCGGTGCTACCGTTGGTTCTGCGGTGCCACCGCTGGCATGCCGTGAAAAAAAAAAATTTCATTCCTTCTCCGTCCCCTTTTTTTTTATTTTTTTTTATTTTTCAGATATGTTAGGATAAACATTTCTTTTGGAATTGAAAGAGAATGATCAAATCTACCAAGGAATGGAAAGAGGATGAAAAACTTTTCGGAAAGTACATTCTTAGGGACAATTTAACATGCCTAGTTCCCTTCTAATAAATTCAAATTGGTCTTCATTTAAAGCTTTTGTAAAGATGTCTGCCAATTGATGCTTTGTGTCAATGAATTCTAGAACAACATTATTGTTAAGGACATGATCGCGTATGAAATGATGCCTAACGTCGATATGCTTAGTTCTAGAGTGCTGAATTGGATATTTGGTAAGACTTATGGCACTTGTATTATCACATTTTATGGGAATGTTTTTCAAGTGAATTCCATAATCTTCTAATGTATTTTTCATCCAAACAATTTGTGCACAGCATGCACTTGCAGTGATGTATTCGGCTTCTGCCGTAGATAGTGCAACTGAATTTTGTTTCTTGGAAGTCCAAGAAACAAGTGCATGTCCTAAAAATTGGCATGTGTCGGATGTACTTTTTCTATCTATCCTGCATCCGCCAAAATCGGCATCTGCATAAGCTATTAAATCGAATTTTTCTGATTTCAGATACCAAAGTCCTAAATTTGGAGTTCCTTTAAGATATCTAAATATTCTTTTAACACTCTTGAGATGAGATAATTTAGGATTAGATTGAAACCTAGCACAAAGTCCCACACTAAACATAATATCCGGTCTAGTCGCGGTGAGGTAGAGTAGACTACCTATCATTCCCCTATACGTTTTTTGATCGAAATTTTCGTTGTTTTCATCCATATCTAACTTAGTCGAAGTACTCATAGGGGTGTTTATTGCTTTTGAATTATCCACGTTAAATCGTTTTAACAATTCTAATGTATATTTAGATTGGTTAAGAAATATACCGTCATTAAGTTGTTTGATTTGCAATCCTAAAAAGAATGTTAATTCACCCATAAAACTCATTTCAAATTCATGACTCATATTTTTGGCAAATGATTCACATAGTGATTCATCCGAAGAACCAAAAATAATATCATCAACATAAATTTGCACAATAAGAAAATTATTTTCAAAATATTTGATAAACAATGTAGTATCAACCTTGCCTTTGGTAAAATTATTTAAAATAAGAAAGGAACTAAGCCTTTCGTACCAAGCTCTAGGAGCTTGTTTCAAACCATAGAGAGTCTTAGTCAATTTGAATACATGATTAGGAAGAAGAGAATTTTCAAATCCAGGAGGTTGTTCGACATATACTTCTTCCGAAATAAAACCATTCAAGAAGGCACTTTTGACGTCCATTTGAAATAGTTTAAAATTATTACTACTAGCATAGGCAAGGAGCATCCTAATGGCTTCTAATCTTGCCACAAGAGCGAAGGTTTCTTCGTAGTCGATACCTTCTTCTTGGTTGAAACCTTTGGCCACTAATCTAGCCTTGTTTCTAACCACGATACCACATTCGTCTTGCTTGTTTCTAAAGACCCATTTAGTACCAATGACTAAATGGTCACTAGGTCGAGGAACAAGCTTCCATACCTCATTCCTCTCAAATTGATTCAATTCCTCTTGCATTGCAATGACCCAAGAATCATCTTTCAAGGCCTCGTCAATGCATTTAGGTTCGATTTGAGAGAGAAAGGCAGCATTAGCACAAAAATTCTTGAAAGAAGAACGAGTTTTAACCCCTTGTGATGTATCTCCTATAATTTGCTCTTTTGGATGAGCATCTACATACTTCCATTCCTTGGGTAAGGAGATTTTGGAAGAAGATGCATCCAAGTTGCTATTTTGAGGAGGGGGTTCCTTTAAATCCAAATTTTTAAAACCAATATCATCATCAAAATCATTTTTCTTTAACTCGAAAATTTCATTAAAAATTACATGAATAGACTCTTCTATAACTAAGGTTCTTTTGTTAAAAACACAAAAAACCTTAGAAACGGAAGAGTAACCAAAAAAGATGCCTTCATTGGATTTAGCATCAAATTTTTCTAAGGCATCCTTTTCATTTAAAATAAAGCATTTGCAACCGAAAACTTTAAAATAAGAAACATTTGGTGTTTTGTTATTCCATAATTCATAGGGAGTTTTTGATAGAGATGGTCTTATTAAAACCCTATTCATGATGTAGCAAGCCGTATTCACGACTTCGGCCCAAAAGTACTTGGGTAGACTATGTTCATTCAACATAGTTCTTGCCATTTCTTGTAGATTTCTATTTTTTCTTTCTACTACTCCATTTTGTTGCGGGTTTCTTGGAGTAGAGAAGTTGTGGTTATATCCGTTAACTTCACAAAAATTTTGGAAATCGCGATTTTGAAATTCGCCACCGTGATCACTCCGAATTGATGAAATCATGAATCCTTTTTCGTTTTGAGTGAGTTTACAAAATTTAGAGAAACATTTGAAACAATCACTTTTGTGAGCCAAGAAATAGGTCCAAGTGTATCTAGTATAATCATCTACAATCGCAAAAGCGTATTTGCTTCCTCCTAGACTTGTCGTGTCAATTGGTCCAAATAAGTCCAAATGGATCAATTGTAATGGTCTAGTGGTGCTAATTTGATTTTTTGGTTTGAAACTAGTTTTTATTTGTTTACCTAGTTGACACGCATCGCATACTTTGTCCTTAACAAACTTCATATTGGGAATCCCTCGTACTAATTCTCTAGAGGAGATTTTAGATATTAGTTTCATGCTTGCATGGCCTAATCTCCTATGCCAAAGCCAAGCATCATCTTTTAAAGCGGAGAGGCACATTTCATTACCTAGTTCATCAAGATCGATAGTGTAGACATTATTTTGTTTTAATGCAATCATAGTACTGTTATTGTTAGGTTTTTCAATAATACACACATTTGATTCAAATCTAACGATATAACCTTTGTCACATAATTGACTAATACTCAAGAGATTATGTTTCAATCCATCAACTAGTAATACATTATCAATAGAAAAGTTTAATTTGTTACCTATGGTTCCCTTGCCAATGATTTTGCCTTTGTTGTTGTCTCCGAAGGTGACATAGCCTTCGTCTATGCTAGTGAGCTTGGAGAATTAGGATGGATCTCCGGTCATATGCCTTGAGCATCCACTATTAAGGTACCATCTCTTGCTCCTAGCTTGTGATGGTGTATGTTTCTACAAGAAGGGATTATTTTTAGGTACCCATTTACTTTTGGGTGCCTCAAAAACTAATCTAACTTGTTTATCATGTTGCATAGACTTGATCATAGTTCCTTTAGGAACCCAAATCAATTTGTTCGGACTAATTTTCTTGAATGGACATTGATAAGTTTTATGTCCATATTTGCAACAAAAGTTGCAATTGCTTTGGTGTTGAACATGTAAGATAGGACCTTTAATGAAGGTGGTTGGATTTTGGTGAGAACTTCTCACAAATCCAATTCCACTTCTTTTAGGAACTTGACCCTTATTTGTAAGGATCATGTTCAAAGACTTGCTACCGACCTCGAATTTCTTCAAGGTGTCCTTAAGTAGCAAGTTCTCCTTTTGGAGGGTTTCTAGATCATGGCATTTTATGCATGGAGTTAAACTATCATGATATTCAGTTTTTAATTTATCAAAATTACAAGTAAGACTATCATGCTCCTTTTTTAACAATTTATATTTTCTACTAATTATTTTGCATTCATCAAATAACTCATGGAAGGCATTTAATAATTCATGATAAGATAAATCTGCATCAATTAAATTCGTTACCTCCTCTCCGATGGCCATTAGGGCGTAATAAGCAACTTGCTCGGTGTTGGACTCCTCTTCTTCGGATGCGCTTGAATCATCCCACGTTGCTTTGAGCGCCTTCTTCTTTGATATTCTCTTTTTGGCTTGGGGACATTCATTTTTGAAATGCCCCGGCTTCTTGCATTCATAGCATATCACTTGGTCCTTTTTATGTTCAAGTTTGTTTTTGGTGTTATTTTTAAATTTGTTCTTTCTTATAAATTTTTTAAATTTTTGAGTCAAAAGTGCAATGTCATTGTTACTGTCCTCATCACTTGATGTTCCTTTCAAGTGGTCTTCTTGTGATTTGAGTGTCATATCCTTCCTGTTCTTTGGAAGGGGGTTCTCAAGCTCGTCATGAGCTGGACATGTCATTTCGTAGGTCATTAGAGACCCAATAAGTTCTTCAAGAGGGAATGTTTTAAGGTCCTTGGCCTCTTGAATGGCAATAACTTTTGGATCCCAACTTTTAGGAAGGGATCTTAATATTTTAGTTACTAATTCAAAGTTAGAAAAATCTTTACCAAGAGCTTTGAGTCCATTGATGACATCCGTGAAACGGGTGTACATGTCTCCGATGGACTCACTTGGTTTCATTCGAAAAAGTTCGTAAGAGTGCACAAGAATATTGATTTTGGACTCTTTCACTCGGCTAGTGCCTTCATGAGTGACCTCAAGAGTTCTCCAAATATCAAAAGCAGAATCACAAATTGAAACGCGATTAAATTCATTTTTGTCTAGTGCACAAAACAAGGCATTCATAGCCTTTGCGTTTAAAGCAAAAACTTTCTTCTCCGATTCATTCCATTCGCTCATCGGAAGAGAAGATTTTTGAAATCCATTTTCAACAATAGTCCAAAGCTCGAAATCCATGGAAATTAGGAAGATTCTCATACGTGTCTTCCAATACGTGTAATCTGACCCATTAAACATAGGTGGACGTGTAATGGAGTGTCCCTCATGCATGCCGGAGTAAGCCATCTCTCTTGGGTATTAAACCAAATATGAGACTGAGCCTTGCTCTGATACCAATTGTTAGGATCAAGAGCAATAAGAGGGGGGGGGGGGTGAATTAGTGTAGCGGATTAAAACGTCGGTTTTGATAAATCTTTCGTACGGTAAAAATTGAACTTGAAAGCGTATTCGTATAGTAGAGCAGCTAAGGTAATGAGTAAATAAAGCAAGTAAGAAAGTTTGCAGTAATGTGAATAGCAACAATGAAATGCAAACCAGAGATTATGTCGTTTTTAAAGTGGTTCGGTCAAATGACCTACATCCACTTGCGAGGCCTCTCTTCGACGAGGCTCCCACCTTCCACTAGCAAATCTCTTGAAATGGAAGGGTAAATACCCCTCTTACAACTCTTTACAAGCAGTTCACACTCTTACAGATTTTCAAGAAAGAAGGAGGTGAACACTAACAAATTGAAAACCAAGGATTGCTAAGACTTTTCTAAGACCTTTCTCTCAATCACTTGCTGCTCAAAAAGTTGTTCTCTCTGCTGAGAATTGAGGGGTATTTATAGGCCTCAAGAGGATTCAAATTTGGGCTCCAAAAATTTGAATTCTCTTATGTTCCCGAAGCTAGCGGTGCCACCGCCTGTCAGTTTTGACACTGACAGTGTACTGGGCGGTGCTACCGCCCAGTCCAGCGGTGCCACCGCCTAGCTCTCGGGTGCTGGGCGGTGCCACCGCCTAGCTCTCGGGTGCTGGGCGGTGCCACCGCCTAGCTCTCGGGTGCTGGGCGGTGCCACCGCCTAGCTCTCGGGTGCTGGGCGGTGCCACCGCCTAGCTCTCGGGTGCTGGGCGGTGCCACCGCCCAGACCGGCGGTTCCACCGCCTAGCTCTTACTAGTCACTGGTTGGGCTTTAAGTCCGGCCCAAACCAGGTTTCATTTTGGGCCCAGTTGGCCCCTAATCAAGATATAGGATTATTTCTTAATCCTAACCTTAATTACATTCAAACTACGTAACTAAAGACATACTCCTAAGCAAGTTTTTCACCGGCGAACTTCAAGTCTTGTTTCGGCGATCTTTCGATACGCCCTTGGATTTCTTCCGACGGACTCCCAGCTGGCTCCCGATCTTGTGGCGAAGTCAACGAGTAGCCGAGCCTTCTCGGTGATCTCTGCGAACCTCCGATGATCTCTTCGGCGGACTTCCGAAAACTCCGATAAGTCCCCGATTTCTTCTCGATTGGTTCCGACAGCATCTCCGACGAATCTTCGGACTCTCAACGGACTCTCGAACACCCATCGAACTTGACTCCGGTAGACTTGCTTTATGTCTTCAAGCTGTCGTAGTTAATCCTGCATACTTATCTCAACATATGGATTAGATAAAACATGACAATTGAATTCATCATCAAAATCCGAGATTCAACAGGCATCACTTTATACGAGATCATGTTAATAATAATCCTCTTACCTTTCTACCCTCCACCTCTCATCCCGACTTCTAAAACATGCATTTTCCCTTTTCTCAATAGGTCAAGGGGATGTCCTCTTTTAGTTTATATGAGTCTTGGTCCCTTAACCAATCGATGGCTAAGAGAGCCAAAGTCCTACTTTTAAATAGCTTTAGGGCAAGAGAGGGGGCCTCATTTTTCTCCTCGAAAGGGATGGTTCTAATTGACCTAAAGGTTATCAAGGACCTTTAGATCATAAAAGGCTCCTATGACCAAGGCTTAATTATGACTCTCGAGCTCTTGGAGTGATTGTGCCTTAGGTTCTCTATTCCTCTCGAGTTATAGTCTCGAGTTCTAGATAAAAGTCTCTCAGGCTAGGCAATAATCGTTTAACCCAATATCTAGGTACCTTTGCTTATATATCAATGCACTAAAGGCTAAGCTTAGATTCTTTCTCTATCCATTTGTCTCATAGTGCCTCCAATGGTGGAGAATTTCTCCTTCTCAAATGTTGCCTAATTTGTGGCACTATCTAATTGCCTTCGATGGGGTTGACACAAACTCAACTCTAAACTTGTTTCACCCTTTATTTCGAGTCTATAAGAGGGTCAGTAGGTTCTTTCTTGTGACTCGAGAGGGATTCATAATGAGAGATGTCATGACCTTCAATTAGAGTTGGAATGGAGAATACTTCTTCATCAGCATCAATCTAGACTGGGGCATCAGTCTAGATTGGCCGTCACATATTTTCACCAACAATCCTCATTTTATTTTGTTAACGGAGGAGAGATAGGTACGAGAAATTCTTTTCTATTTCTCTAATATCAAGCCAATGAATGAAGATGATTAATTGAGGCCAGTCTAGTCTCGCTCCTCGGGGTATGCATTGCTTCTCGAGGTGCTTTTCTCTTGACTCGGTGGGCGGGCTTCTAACTTCAAGTTACTCATCTGCAGCGATGAACCTCATGGATCTCAAGGAAAAGGCAAGGTGATGCCTCCTCGTTCGAGGCATCGGTTCACCAATCTCTCGTCGCACCCATGGTGCCCCCACTAGAACCAAGCCGAAGCCGAAATCGTAGCTTCCACAGGGAGGCCTCGGCGTCATCCCCACAAGCTGCTCGTGTCCTCCGGAAGCGAGGGATCATCCAGACAAAAAAAAGCTGTCGGAGGTCTCAGGGAGCTGACCCCCGAGTCCAAAGGAGCTGGCACGGAAGATGTCTCAGTATGCAGGTATGATCAAAAGGATTAAAACACGTCCACCCTTGGTTGCATGCATGGTCTCACAAGTCATGAGATGGATATGTTGTACACCTCCGAGATTCATGCAGCACACGAAGAACCACTTCCATTAACATTTTTCAGAACATAAAATGGATCAGGTGCATTAAGATGTCACCAATAATTAAACAAAATCACAGCAAAATTAATATGTTTGTACCTGATCTCATACTTTTCTAGTATGTGCATTTGAATAGAGTCAAAATGGGACTTAAACCAGTAAGTACTGCATTCAACCAAAATCAACGTAACAAAGCTGACAGACTTAATCATAGAATTTGATGGATAACACTTGTAGAATAAATACTTCTCATCACAGTACGAAAACATTTTGTTTTCAGATGGAAACGTTAGAAGTTTAGAACATTAATTTCAATGGAAACGGCTGTCCCTTAGCGGTGAAAAATCTTGTCCAAATCTTATCATGGCACATTATCCGGAATTATATATCGTTTGATCGCTTTCCCCAACAATACGTGATTAGTGAATTTTATGTAACAAATTGTCTTGTTTTTACTCCTTGCGATGCTTTTCATGAATTAAAAAGACTTATTATTTTGATTCCAGCAATAATAAGCTAATAATTGAGCTTCCCTAATGTAAAATCAGTGTCGATAAAACTAGCACACCACTTTCATGAATGGCCCTTAGCCAAAATTTCTGATTATAGAATTCATAATTTCAAATAAGTAAACCAAAGACATGAATTTAGCTTACTTCCTACCATTGCAATCAACATCTCTTTAAAGTTTCAACAATTCAGAGTTCAACCAGCTGAAGTACTCATGAAACTCACTATGAATGTGAACATGCAAAAAGTTTTTAATGGAAAGAAAATCACTTTCTATATATTTTAAAATTTTATTAAAGATTTTTCAGATGAAACACTACAGCTTGATCTGAATCGCTAATGTCCGGTATTTAAGACTATGATAGAATCAAAAAGAAAAATACTAACAGTGCTATGATTTATCTAAATTATCAATTTAAGATTTTTTGCTTAAGCGTGGTCGATTACCTTAATCTTAATTGTTACTTTGTTTTTTTTTTTACTTTCTAAAGATCCAAGAATGAAGCACTTTTTATTTTATTTTATTTACTTAGTTATCAATGTCAAAAGACCGAATAATTGAGCGTCAGAAATAGGGTGGTCATATATTTAACATTCTATTTAATTAACATCTAAAATTATCTTTGATGTTGACTTTCTTTTCTTTTCTTTTTTTTTTTTGTTGTCATGATGATTTTAAGTAACATTCGCTACTTAGGGCAAAAGAATAAGGTGAATTATAATTATAATGAGATGCGAATTATTCGAATGTTTTTCAAAAACTTACAAAAACATAAAACTTCTTTAGATATGAGAATATGGGATGATATATATATACATATATATATATATATATATATATACATGTATATATATATGTATATGTATATATATATGTATATGTATATATATGTATATGTATATATATATATACATGTATATATAAATATATACATGTATATATATATACATACATACATGTATATATATATATACATGTATATATATATACATGTATATATATATATACATGTATATATATATATATAATATATATATACATGTATATATATATACATGTATATATATATATATATATACATGTATATATATATACATGTATATATATATACATGTATATATATATATATACATGTATATATATATATACATGTATATATATATATATACATGTATGTATGTATATATATACATGTATATATATATATATATATGTATGTATGTATATATATATATGTATGTATATATATATGTATGTATGTATATATATATATATGTATGTATATATATATATGTATATATGTATATATATGTATATATGTATATATATATATATACATATATGTATATATATATATATCATATTTTATTTAATTATTTATTCATATAGTTTATTCAGAAAAGCAAAGTTGACTCTTGTTTAAATGACTTAATTAACCAATTAGTCTCCTCAAACGGTTCTAAAAAACTCTCACAAGAACCTTTATTCTTATATTATACATTCTTTATGCAGTTTATTTAATTATTTATTTGTGTAGTCTATTCAAGTATATGTTTATGTGAAGAGCAAAGTTACTCTTGGCTAATGGACTGAGTTAAGTTGCAAACCGGGTTTTGGTTAATATATGTATTATTTCAACTTTTCTCCAAAATGAAAAAAAAAATAATATAGTAAGTGATATCATAAAATATGTAATTATGCTATCTGTAATACGAAAAAACTTTTATGCTAAAATTAAAATCAAATAAAATTAGATCTAACAATATATTATGATGCTTACTTTTCTACCTTTCTTGTTGTTCAAAAGAATAAAATCTACAAGTGCTCCATTATCAAGAAAACTAGATCGTTCTCCTCGAAGGAGATTGAGAGAAAACCCTTAATCTCTCAACTAAGTTGAGATCTTGTCTATTTATCCTCCGGTTATCTCCTAATGAATCCTACTTTAACTTAACTTCTTTTCTATTGGCCAATAATCATAATCAGAATCTAATCATATCTATAATATATATCTTACCTAATTAAATAGGACCACATAATCTAACATTCTCCCGCTTGGCCCATTAATTGATAATATACAAAAAGACTTAAAATCAAAATAAATAAATAAAATTTATTTGAAAACAATTTAACCCAATTGAATTCTAAAATTTTAGAAAAACTATATACACGCGAATTTTAAAATAGGCCAAAAAGTTCAATAATTATAATAATACTATATTAAGTTTGACTAACAATATGAGTCATAGAGGTTGTATGTCATCAGTATCACACTTTCTTCTATATATCACAATACTATTAGTCTTTCCTAATGCAGTCCAAAATAACCCCTATAATTTATCTATCAAGACAATCCTATTATCACATTTAACCTTAATATGTACATACATAATTGTGAATAGGATAGTAGAAATAAATAATTTTAAGTACGTAAGCAAGAATATCAATTATAGTATTCACTCAAACATGCATCACTATATCCTTTATGGGTTGCTCACAAACCCAATCATAAAAACATGTTATTTCAAAATACTTTAGGATGTAAGTCCTAACTGAATGGATCAGTAATCAATACAGTAAAACTCAAGTAATTAATTGAAAATAAATGTTTCTAGACTCCTCTTCTCTAACTATCAAATACTTTATATCATAATACATAGAGATGCAATAATACTTGTCATTCTTAAAGTAGATAACTACTGCAATGTCATAAAATATCTTCAATAACTTGGCAATTAAGTCTGACTACACCAAGTCCTGAGATAAAATTTTACAATCAAAAAGTTTGACCAATGATCTCAAAGAATGTCACAAAATCAACTTCTATTATTAATAATAATAAATTACTCCTCTAATTGACATAGATATTAATCGTAATGTGGACTTTCTATTATCAAGGTAATTTATATAATCAGTATTTGAAAAATACCATCATTTCAAGCTGATATAATTTCATACATATGAGCAAATAATGCTTTGTCCCTTCCGAATATCTTATTACTTTCTTTATAGTCATTTAATGTTTTTACTTCTGGGTAACTCCAATATATACCCAGTATTTTAATTATAAAACTGATATCTTTTCTAACACAAGCTTGAGCATAGACTTCAAACTATGCATATGCAAAGAATATCTTCTTTATTTGATTCTTTTCAAGTCATTTTAAAGCATTTACTATTGACTAAAATTTTACTTTTATAATTTACTAAATAAAGCTATATATTAAATTTTTTCAAGACTCGGTTGATATATCCTTTACAAGACAGTCTTCATAATCATTGAGGTCTATCTTTGAATTACTCAATATTAATAATATAAGATGTCTCATTCATATCAACTATCTTAAAACTCTTAGTGACATATTTCTTGATTTAGTATAATAAACCAAGATCACTATTGGTAAAGCAAAATATTATCCATATACAAAACCAATATAATAAACTTGCTCTCACTGATATAAATACTGATTAATAGTATTTTTCTTAAATTTAGAAATAATAATATCAAGAACCTTTATATATCATTATCTTGAAGCTTGTTTAAGGTCATAAATGGATTCTTGAATTTGCATACTAAACTTTGTATTTCTTTCATTTTCTTCGTAAATCGCTTAGAGTAACCCATGTAAAGCTAGATCTTTAAAAATATTTTCATATCATTATGATATAACTCAAATTCATAATGAGTCAATGAGTCATTAATGTCATGATTCTTAACGAGATCATTAAATGTCTCGTTATGATCGATACATTCTTTATGAGTAAAACTTTTAACCACAAGTCTGACCATTATATCATTCAACATTGTCCTTTGAGTCACATTTTATATAATTGACTCTTTTACAATTATTGGATAATTCGATAAATTTATCAGACACTATTCTAGTTATTAATTTTAACTCTTCTTTTATTGCATCATATTACTTTTCAAAATCATTACTTTTTATAACCTGTGAAAATAATAAGGGATCCATTCCGATTCCTATATCATAATATAATTCTTATAGATATGCAACATAATAATCATAAATGATATGATTCCTTCCGCTTTAAGATCTTCTGAAAGTTGTCAATTATGATTATTCTACAAGACTATTAACAATGATATAAATATAATGTGGGAGTTTAGTAATGTTATTTTATTGTTCACTTTTATCAAATCATTTAATGATTTGAGTAACAACAATCTCTTGAATAATAAAGGAGTATCAACTTGTATCTCCTCTATATCAAATTGAATTTCGAGATTTTCACTCCCACTATTTTATAGGAATCTTATATTACTAGATTTAATTGTTCTCGTACTATGATTAGAGCAATAAGATATGTACCCCTTTAAACTTTTATGAATAGATAATAAAATATTCATAATAGTTATTAAATCTAATTTTCTTTTATGTGAGTTGAAGATCATTATCTCCATGGGATAGTCTCAAATATGTAAATATCTTAAATTAGATTTCTTATCATTTCATAACTTAAAAGAAGTCATATAATTTACTTACTAGGAATATAATTCAAGAAATACATAATTGTCATTGGAGTTTCTTCTCACATTAATTTGGGTACAAAAGAATAATATATCATGCTCCTAACCATATCTATAAAAGTACAATTATATCTTTCAACAATCATATTCTATTGTAACACTTCTGGTAAATCATATACCTTATTTTTCTAAAAATCTAGTAAAAGAATCAGAATTATAGTTGGGTTCATCATAAATACCACAAAATTCATCACCCTTGTCAGATATAATGATTTTGACTTTTCTATCTAATTATCTATCGATTTCATTTATATACACTTCAAGAGTGTAAACGATCATAGACTTTGCATAAATTATATATATATATAATCGTATTTCAACAGGATATATATATGGTGATAAAATGTCTTCCTTTAATGAGACGAAAGTACAGAGTAATAAACATAACCTTAAGGAGTTTATAAAACTATATTTCATTTTAATAGTTAATTGTAGGATCATTGTAAACTTAAGATTCATATTAATTCTGTATAAGACTATTATATAGAATTCAAAGGTTAATTTTATTGAATCACAATAAGTTTACAATCACCAAAAGGGAAATAATATTCTAACAATTCTAGGTAAAGAACTCAAATTCTTAGAATTATAAGAACATAATATGAATCCTCAAGATCTATCAATTGAATCTAGATGTAAGTGATAAATACAAACTAATATCGCTTTTACTTTAAGATGATTCCCTATAATGATGAATATCTCATTCTTTTTTGGTTTTATCCCCCTTTATTTTTTTTTCTATGAATATCTATTATTGGTAACATATGATGAAGCATCAAATTAATCCATCAATAATATCTATAATATTTGATTTAAACCATATAAAGGTTATATTTATACCTTTTCATTTCAAATCAAAACTTATAGTCCTTTCTTTACTGCAGAAGTAACACTTTATTGTGAAGATATTCTTTTATAAGTTTATATAATAATTATAAACTCATGTGACTTACACTTCATCCTTATTTTAGTATTACTTACTCCTTGAGTAGTACTCAAAATATTATGAGTCTTGAGCTTATAGCTTTATCATTTATATTGAGGATATAATCTTGAATTCCTTAAATACTATTTTAAGATGTCAACTAATGACTTAACAGAAAATTTAAATTGATCCTTAGATATTCTTATGCACCAGTTGTAAACTATACTAAAGTCTAAGTATCATAAAATTAAGTCTTTCATACCTTTCCTGATTAGTCATCTCAATTATTTATTCTACAGAACTTTTAGTAATTAAGTTGTGTTCTATTCAATTAATCTGATCAAGGTCTCATTCACTCAATACAACTTGTATATGCTCAAGCCATTTATTTCAAAAGGTACAAGGACATTTATAAAAATACAATGAAGGAAGTACCATTGTAATAATATAACATTAATTCTTTGAATTTCCAAAATATGATGAACTATTGATATCATTTATATTTCACCTTTGGGTGAAATATTGGCATATCTAGTGTTCACTCAAAATCATTTATGGAGGACTGATACCATCCTTATGGAATAGTATTATTATCTTTGGGTATACAACTCTAAACTTTAAGGATATCTAAAACAGTATCATCCTACCCTATCATATAACTATTTCAAATAGATTCTCCTTTGGGATTATCTAAATCTCCTAATTATGTGTGCCATCGTGAATATTATTTCATTTAATGTTATTTAAGATCAATTCCATAATATATTTTATAGATTATTGGTCTAGGTCACTTATGGAATTGTATTATTACATTTGAGTATACAACTCTAAACTGTAAGGATATCTAAAACAGTATCATCTTACCCTATCATATAACTATTTGAAATAGATTCTCCTTTGGGATTATCTAAATCTCCTAATTATGTGTGCCATCGTGAATATTATTTCATTTAATGTCATTTAAGATCAATTCCATAATATATTTTATAGATTATTGGTCCAGGTCACTTTGGTGACTACAAAACCAATACAAAAAGATAAAATATAGTCTAAAATATCCCATGAATGACAAGAACTTTATTGTAATTTATATCATATAAACATATCATCTCAAGTTACTTTGGTAACTATTAGTCATATAAAACTTAAGAAAATAAATTACAAATAATATTCACTAAATTTCTTTATCTTGATTTATACTGTCATTGTGAATATTATTTTATTTAATATTATTTAAGACTAATTTCATAATATATTTTATAAATTATTGGTCCAAGTCACTTTGATAGTTGTAGAGCCAAGACAAAAATATAAAATATAATCTAAAATATCCTATAAATGATAAGGCATTTATTGTAATTCATATCTCATAAGACTACTATCCCAGGCTACTTTAGCAACTATCGATCAAATAAAACTTATGAAGATAAATTACAAATAATATTCATAAATTTATTTATCTCATGCTGAAGTAATTTAATAATAGAATAACAACCATAATAATTATTAAGTATTAATCAGTGAAAAGAAAACTCATATGATAATCATAATTATGATAATATATAAATCATGACTTCATGTGAAAGATAAATATCATTTCATAATTTTAAAAATATATACATGTGACTAATCAAATGAATATCCAAGAACAATAATTGGATTTTATTTATCACATGTAAAAATATAATCAATAATTCATATGAGAAAACTATAAAAGTAAACCGTAATTTATAGTTTTTAAAAAAAAATAAATCCAATCAAATAACCAAAATATAATCATGATTAAATTCAATCATAATTATAATAAATCATATTTATCAATTTTATAATTGAGAATATAACTTAAAATTCTCAATTTCATAAGGGTAAAATTATAAATATGTTGATAGGAAATAAATTGGAATTATGAAATTTATATAGCGTAAAATTGTAATTTGGTAAAACCCTAGCATCAAGGGCAAAACTATAAATATGTCAAAAGAATTAAAGGATATTAATAAAATACAAAAGGGTAAAGCTATAATTTAACCAAGGAAAACCCTAGGGTAAAACTGTAATTTTATCCAAAAAATATGATCTGCAACCACTATGGCCATGGCGCTACAACTGCTGACGCGCGACCACTATGGCCTCGGCGCTACAGTTGCGGGGCTTCCTCTACCCACATGCGGCTGTTGCGATGGTTCCTACCGCACATTGTCATATTCTTAGCTGGAATTGCCTAAGGCATGAGACACCCTTGCGGCCAAGACGCGAACTTAGCTTGTGTTGCCTAAGTCGCGCTTCGCCCTTGCGATATTACTCCACAAAGATCAGCCCATTTGCATACTCTTGTAGGTCCCGAAGGACCTGTAAAAGAGAAAGTTGATTAGTTTGAAAGAACGAGCGACGGACAAGTCCCGACGTCTCGCGAAAAGGAGGGGGAAGCTTTACAAGCAATTCAGCGAGCACCTTACGTGCACAAGAGAAAAGAGTGAGAGGGGGAAAACAAGGACTTTAGAGGGTTGAACGAACAGCTGCAAGTCCACAAACAGCTGCTCACCGGGTGCCGGGTGCGACAACAAGTTCCCGTCAAGGTAACGTGCGAACTTGCGAAAGGTTGTTCAACGCCCGACACTATACCGAAGCCCCATCTAGCCCGATGCCACCCGGGGGGTTCCAAGGGGCTGAGATGGCTGACGTTTTGGTGAGCGGAGGCGGACTGCGAAGAGCAGCCCATGGCACACGAAAACGGAGCTGTTTTGGGTTGTTTTGCTCGGTTCGGTGAGCAATCACTTTATAGCGCTGCAACTTGTTCGAACTTACATTTTTACAAGCAAAATGACTCAAAACCAAGGCAAAACACGCTGCCAAACATTTGTACATGTAGATGAGAGCGATGAACGGATCATTGAACGGAGTTGTTGCGGGTGCGCAACGATCGTTCGTGACATTCTTCCCTACTTAAACAGTCGACGCCCTCGTCAACGCTTGCTGGTAGTTGTTGATGATTGCTTCTTCATGTCGTAGGGCATCTTCGGGCTCCCAACTGGCTTCGGTTCGGGGAAGCTTTCGCCACTTCATCAAGTACTCTATCTGCTCAACTCCATTGGGTAGCTTTATCTTGCGGTCCGCCAAAATGGTTTCAACTCGCTTCTCGTAGGAGGCTGTGATGGGAGGTAGCCGAGTTGGAACACTTCGGGAAGCATCTTGCGGATCCGAGTGGTATGCTTTTAGGTTGCTGGCGTGAAGAACGTTGTGAATTTTGAACCACGCCGGCAGTTGCAACTTGTAGGAGACGTTGCCTACCCTGCTGATAATTGGGAAGGGCCCTTCATACTTGCATAGCAATCCTTTGTGGACTTTGTTCCTAAAGAATTGGAGTGATGCTGGTTGGAGCTTTACCAACACCAAATCACTAACATTGAACTCCTGCAGTCGCCTTCCCAAGTCTGCCCACTTCTTCATCCTTTTTGCCGCCTTCTCCAAGTAAGCCCGCGCAATATCTGCATTTCGGTGCCACTCCTTTGCGAAGTGGTAGGCTGACGGACTACTCCTAGTATACCCAATTGTCATGGTGTGAGGAGTTGATGGTTATTGTCCTGTAATAATCTTGAAGGGGCTTTTGTTGGATGCAGAGCTCCACTGCAAGTTGTAGGAGAATTGGGCAATGTCCAACAGCTTCACCCAATCTCGTTGGTTGGCACTCACGTAGTGCCAAAGATATTGCTCCAGGAGCGAGTTTATCCTTTCAGTCTGGCCATCCGTTTGAGGGTGGAGGCTTGTGAAGAAGTATAACTTTGACCCCAATAATTTGAATAACTCGGTCCAGAATCATCCCAGGAACCGAGCGTCTTGATCACTAATGATATTGTGCGGGACTCCCCAATACTTTACCACATCCTTCATCATCAGCTTGGCTGCCTCTTCCGCTAAACAATGTAGGGGAGTAGCAATGAAATTTGCATACTTTGAAAACCGATCGACCACCATGAGTATCGATCCGAGTCTCCCTACAAGTGGCAAGCTTGATATGAAGTCCAAGGAAATACTCTCCCACGGCCTTTCTGGTATCGACAACGGCTCCAAAAGTCCCATCGGCTTCCGCTGCTCTACCTTGTCTTGTTGGAAAGTGAGGCATGTTTGAACATATTCCTCCATATCAGTCCCCATCTTCGGCTAGTAGAAGGCCCTCTCCACGAGAGCCAATGTTCTATGAATGCTTGGGTGTCCAGCCCACAAGGAATCGTGACACTCTCTTAAGAGTTCATGCCTCAAAATGTCCACTCGAGGAACATAGACCCTATTCCCCTTTGTGTAGACGAGTCCCTCTTGGACCCAAAATCATCGTGCTTTGCCTTCTTTGATGAGCTGCATCAGGATGACTACTTGGGGGTCACTATACAGTCCATCCCTGATCCTGGAAAGGAAGTTGGAGTGCAACTGACTTGCTTGGCCTCCGCCCTCCAATTGCACGGCATTCATGCGCCCCACCTTCCGACTCAATGCATCGACCACGACATTTGCCTTTCCAGGCTTATACTCCATTGCCATATCAAATTCAGCCAAAAAGTCCTGCCATCGTGCTTGCTTTGGGGAAAGTTTCTTTTGTGTTTGGAAATAGCTCAGGGCGATGTCTGTTCTTAGCACAAATCGCGATCTGAGAAGGTAGTGTCGCCAAACTCGTAGACAGTGGATCACCGCTGTCATCTCCTTCTCGTGCACTGGATACCGCTGCTCGGTCTCGTTGAGCTTGCGGCTCTCGTAGGCCACCGGATGACCCTCTTGCATGAGTACTCCCCCAATAGCGAAGTCTGAAGTATCTGTATGGACTTCAAAAGGCTTCCCATAGTTTAGCAATTTGAGCACTAGTTCTTTCATAACAGCAGCCTTCAGATCTTTGAATGTTATTTCACATTTGTCAGACCACTTCCAAGGCTGCTCCTTCTTTAGCAACTCCGTCAGTGGAGTTGCATGCTTCGAGTACCCCGCTATGAAGTGTCGATAGTAGTTGACGAAACCAAGGAAGGATCTTAACTCTAGCACCATCTTTGGAGTCTGCCATTCCGCAACCGCTTGCACTTTTGATTTGTCCATGCGAATGGAGCCATCACCGATTCGATGCCCCAAGAATAAGATCTCTGTTTGGGCAAAGTAACCTTTCTCCCTTTTTACGAACAAAATGTTCTCCCTGAGAACCTTGAAGATTGTCCGAAGGTGCTGGACATGCTCCTCGAGCGTTTGATTGTAGACGACGATATCGTCTAAGTAGACAACCACGAACTTGTCCAAGTACTCTTTGAATAGTTGATTCATGAGAGTGCAGAATGTGGCCGAAGCATTGGTTAAGCCAAAAGGCATCACCAAGAACTCAAACGCTCCATACCTGGTCACACAAGTAGTCTTCGCTTCGTCGCCTTCAGCAATGCGCACCTGCCAATACCCCGAACAAAGGTCGAGTTTTGAGAAATACTTAGCTTTGCCCAACTGGTCGAACAAGTCCGCGATGAGTGGGATGGGATACTTGTTCTTCACTGTCACTTTATTGAGGGCTCGGTAATCAACGTATAGTCGGAGGCTCCCATCTTGTTTCTTCTGGAAGAGGACTGGAGCTCCGAATGGTGCTTTAGAACTGCGGATGAGACCACCACTTAGAAGTTTGCCTAATTGCTTTCTGAGTTCAGCCAACTCTGGTGGGGGCATTCGATAGGGTGGTCTCGCTGGAGGCTTCACTCCTGGCTCCAACTCGATACTATGATCTACGCCTCTGCGTGGTGGAAGAGTCTTCGGCAACTCGGGTGGCATAACATCATTGAACTCTTTTAGGACATTCGCCACCACAACAGGTTCTTGAATGGCCTTCTCGTCGAGTGGCTCTAGCTTCATAGCAGCCACGAATGTTAGTTCGTCTTTTCGCACCCCTTTCTTTAGTTGCAAAGTCGATATGTGTTGGGGTTCCTTGGTTCCTCTCCAAGAGACGGGAACCACGCAGGGATCATCACCCCCCATCATACACAAGGAGTTTAGGAACGGCATTGGCACCAATTTTGCCATGTGCATGAACTCCATTCCAAGGATCACTTGGAAGTCGTCTAGTGGCACTACCATCATGTTGGTGTTCCCGCTCCATGTTCCGATCTTGATGGGAACTCCCTTCGCCAACCCGGAGATTCGCCTGGCCTCCGAGTTCACCACCTTCATTTGACTTGGGCTCTTCTCCAAGATCAACCCAAGTCGCTTTGCTTCCGAATCGGCAATGAAGTTGTGGGTGGCACCCGTGTCCACCATAGCACAGGTCGTTTGGCCATTTAGCTTGATGTCCATGTACATCAGTTCACCAATTCCTGCTTTTTGTAGCTTTGTCTTCGTGTTCTCCCCCACTTGACCCTGCATGGCGTTTAACAAATGCATCGCCCCCATCCGGGGTCCTTGCGACTCCTCATCGTCACTGTTGGATTTAGAACTGTTTGAACTAAGAGCGACAACTTTACCCTTGTCTGATTGGGGGGGGGGGGGGGTGGATGGAAGCTGTTAAAGCATTGAGTGCCTGTTTTTGTGGGCACTCCCTCACTATGTGTGGCCCTCCGCACAAGAAGCATCCTCCAGGTTTTGAGGCCTTCTCTTTTGGGTTTCGCCCTTTGTGGGAACTCCTCTTCTTTTATTCGCCCTCGAGCTCCTTCCCTCGAGAATGTTTTGGAGGGCGGTTGCCTAAAGATTGTTTCCTTCTTCCCAGGTCTTCGGAGAAAACAAAGTCGGTGAGTCTTTCTGCAGCAGCAATTGCCCCAACCACATTGGTGACATTCCTTCGATTTAGTTCTTGTTGAAACCACGGCTTCAGACCATCGAGGAAGCTGAATAGCTTGTCCTTCTCGGACATGTCCTATATGTCCAGCATGAGTGCAGAAAATTGTTTGACATAGTCTCGAATAGAAGTACTCTGGCGGAGTTGTCTCAACTTCCTCCTTGCGACGAACTCTGTGTTCTCCGGTAGGAACTGAGTTCTCAACTCCCGCTTCAAGTCCTCCTATGTGTCAACTCGACACCGACCTTGTTGGATCTCCTCCCAACGGGTTTGCCACCAAGTTTCGCATCTCCGTTCAGATACATTGTTGCTATAGAAACTTTGGTGTCTTCAGAATCGGGCCTCGTAGCTCGAAAGTATTATTCCATGTCGAATAAAAAATTCTCGAGCTCTTTGGCATCTCTGGCCCCTCCAGAACCATGAGGCTCGGGTGCCCTCAAGTTTTGTGGTGGTGCAACGCGAGTGTTGTTTCCTCCCGTATTTAGTGCTCTAATGAGCATAGCCACCCTTGAAGTGAGTTCCACCACCACTTCCTACAGGTGCTGCACGGAGTCTTTGGTATCATCCGACAGTCGGTCGACTAGGGCCTCGACCTTATCGATCCTGGACTTCGCTTCCTCTTGCGAGCTTTCTACCCCGACAAGCCTTTGTTGGCCGTGGTAGATTTCCTCCACGCTCGCTTCAAGAACATCCAAGCGGGTTTCCACCGTTGTGAGTCTCTCCTTGTGACTCTTTTTCCCAGTTAGCGCTCCAGATTGCGCTTCCTCCGCTCGCGGAGAGTAGCCAACTTCTCGCTCATCATGTTCGTTGCTGCGCTCCTCTTAAGCGGCTCCAATAGCATGAGAGTGAGTGTGCACATGCAGCCCACCTGCGGCTGCTTGGGGCAAGGGTCCGGCTTGCCCCATCTTGCTTGATTTGCCACGATGCTTTGCCATGGCGAAGTTGCAAAATTCCTTCGCTGCTCGCTCGAAGTGCTTGCCCGCTCTGATACCACAATGTCACGGCCTTGTTAGGATCAAGAGCACTAAGAGGGGGGGGGGGGGTGAATTAGTGCAGCGGAAAACTTTCGACGATTTAAAACGACGTTCGTATAATAATAAGAACGATTTCGGTATGAAAGTTGATTCGGAAATTGCTTTAACTTAAGATCAAGTAAAGTGCAGTTAAAGTAACGCTATGGAAGTAGTTGCAGTTAAGATAGAGAACAAAAGGTAAATGCAAACCGAGATTTAGAGTGGTTCGGTCAATCTTGACCTACATCCACTTTTGGCTTCCTCCTCCGATGAGGTCATCAACGTCCACTAGAGGCCTTCCTTCAATAGGCGAAGGCCAACCACCCTTTTACAGTTTCACTCCTTTTGACGGGCTTAGGAGACAACCCTTACAGATTTTTCACTCCTCTCTTGAATGATCAAAACTTTGAAAAAAAGAGGGAGAAGAACTTCTAGCCTTTTACAACACTTTTAAACTCTCAAAATCTCAGAATAAATGCTAAGTTTCGGTGCCCTTTCATGCATGAAAGGGTGGGGTTTATATAGGCCCCAAACTAATTTGAATTTGGAGCTCAAAAATGTCAATTCCCATGTTTTCGGGGTCCTGGCGGTACTACCGCCTGACAGAACTCGAAGACCGAGCTCGGGCGGTACCACCGCCTGTCAAGGGCGGTACTACCACCCAGTCTCACTCGGAGACTGAGCCCAGGCAGTGCCACCACCTGACAGGGGTGGTGCTACCGCCCAATCTCACTCGGAGATTGAGCCCAGGCGGTGCCACCGCCTGACAAGGGCGGTACCACCGCCCAGCCTCACTCCGAGTCTCGGCTGCTGGGTGGTGCCACGCGCCCAGGCGGCCCCACGACCCAGGCGGTGCCACCGCCGACCCAGGCGGTGCCACCGCCGACCCAGGCGGTGCCACCGCCGACCCAGGCGGTGCCACCGCCGACCCAGGCGGTGCCACCGCCGACCCAGGCGGTGCCACCGCCGACCCAGGCGGTGCCACCGCCGACCCAGGCGGTGCCACCGCCGACCCAGGCGGTGCCACCGCCGACCCAGGCGGTGCCACCGCCGACCCAGGCGGTGCCACCGCCGACCCAGGCGGTGCCACCGCCGACCCAGGCGGTGCCACCGCCGACCCAGGCGGTGCCACCGCCGACCCAGGCGGTGCCACCGCCGACCCAGGCGGTGCCACCGCCGACCCAGGCGGTGCCACCGCCGACCCAGGCGGTGCCACCGCCGACCCAGGCGGTGCCACCGCCGACCCAGGCGGTGCCACCGCCGACCCAGGCGGTGCCACCGCCGACCCAGGCGGTGCCACCGCCGACCCAGGCGGTGCCACCGCCGACCCAGGCGGTGCCACGCGGTGCCACCGCCGGCCAGGGAATCTGGGTCCGAATGGGCTGATCCATTCGGCCCAATTTGGGTTTGTCAAGGGCCCAATTGCCCCAAGATTAAGTTAATGGGATCACCTCCCATTTCTAACTTAATCATCATGCTAACTATGATAATTTTCAAGACATTTACTGCAACTTGCTCCGGTGCGTCAATCGCTTCTTCCGTCGAGCTTCCGGCGAACTTCCGACGAACCCTCGGCGATGCTCCGGCGGACTTCCGGCAAACTCCTGGACTTGCGACGATCCACTTGGCGAGTTCCGATGAGCTTCTTTGGCAAGCTCCTGGACTTCTCGGATTTGTTCCCGCAGAACCTCCGATGACCGTCCGGACTTCCGTCGAACTCTCGAACCCCCAACGTGATCATAGTCTTGACTTCGGCGCAACTCCTGTTGCATGTCTTACTTTCATCGTAGTTAATCCTGCACACTTATCTCAACATATGGATTAGATAACAAATGACAATTGACTTCATCATCAAAATCTGAGATTCAACAAACTCCCCCTTTTTGATGATGATAATCAATTGATAACGGAGTTAACTTTAACTCCCCCTATCTATATGCCATACTCAAGATAAGTCATTCTTGAATTCAAAGCCTTTGAATTCAAGAGACATATTGATAAGTTAAAATTGTTTAACCTTATCAATACTTCCATCATGATTCCTATCATGATGTATCTCTCTGAAAATGATGTCAAGGCTTGACATCCATTTTCAAGTTTTACATTTCAAATGTGAATGATAGTAATGGTAGCAATTCATCATATGGTAAGATATCAACATGTAAAATTACGATACAAGTTCTTGATATCTTAACATAATGCAAATATTTCAAAGTGTTTAGCAATCGTAGCATTTCTATCATGAATTTACCATATATTTCGATGCAAGCTTTTTTAACATAATGCAAATTCAAATATGGCACTCATAGCATCAATTCATATATTTCTCCCCCTTTGTCATCAACAAAAAGGAGAACGATATAAGCAAATTTTAAACACAAGTGAGTGATTGGTAATTTTTCAACAATGAGTGATAGGATACCAATTATACAAACATCTCAAGGAAAGATTAAATCACGCTTCATTTTTACAAGGATCAAGATATGTATGTGAATCAATATCCTTGCAAGTAAAAAAATCTTCCTTTTTCAAGAAGGAAATTATAAGAAGGAATCATTTTATCAAATCCATTTCTCGAAAATATTTTTAACATTATAAGCCTATGAAAGATGTATTTGCTAATTGATTCCATATGTCAAAAATCAATTATATGAATCAAACTCGATATGACATATGCTTATGAGAGCTACATTAAGTTCGGAAGAGAATAAGGTATCAAGAAAATCTGAAAATAAAATTTAACACTTTCATGCATTCGGACAAGGTTTTGCTATAGATTTTCCAATATAATCATGAAGATAAATCATGCTCATTATCATGGAAATTTTTATATCCAAAACACATAATTTCCAACCTATTATTAAGGCATGTAATTATGTAAAATCATCATAGCAATTGAGTGATTTGATTATTGAATCAAGAAAGTCCGAAAAATAGATTTAATGAGTTCAAGCATTCGGACACATTAACATTCCTAATTCTCTTCTAATGAAATTAAATTGTTCTTCACTCAAAGGCTTTGTAAAAATATCAGCTAGTTGATGTTTAGTATCAATGAACTCTATAACTATATCATGATTAGTGACATGATCTCGTATAAAGTGATGTCTAATATCAATATGTTTTGTTCTTGAGTGTTGAATGGGATTCTTTGTTAAACATATAGCACTTGTGTTATCACATTTAATGGGAATATTTTTAAGATGAACTTTATAATCTTCTAAAGTGTTTTTCATCCACACAATTTGTGCACAGCATGCACTAGCTGTAATATACTCGGCTTCGGTTGTTGATAGTGCAACCGAGTTTTGTTTCTTATATGACGAGGAAACAAGAGCATGTCCCAAAAATTGACATGTTCCTAATGTGCTTTTTCTATCTAATCTACATCCAGCAAAATCTGCATCAGCATAAGCAATTAACTCAAACTTCTCGGTTTTCGGATACCATAATCCTAGATTTGTGGTACCTTTAAGATATCTAAGTATTCTTTTAACCGCTTTGAGATGAGATATCTTAGGGTTCGATTGAAACCTAGCACAAAGTCCTACACTGAACATGATATCTGGTCTAGTTGTAGTGAGGTAAAGTAAACTTCCTATCATACCCCTATAAGTTTTTTGATCGAAGCTTTCTCCACTTTCATCAACTTCTAACTTAGTGGATGTGCTCATAGGAGTGTTAATAGCTTTTGAGCTTTCCATATTAAATCTCTTTAGCAAATCTAAAGCATATTTAGTTTAACTAATAAAGATGTCATTTCTTAGTTGCTTAATTTGTAAGCCTAAGAAAAAGGTTAATTCTCCCATCAAACTCATTTCAAATTCTAGACTCATGGTTTTAGCAAAGGATTCACAAAGAGATTCGTTTGTAGAACCAAAGATAATATCATCAACATAAATCTGAACAATGAGAAAATTATTTTCAAAATTCTTGATAAACAATGTAGTATCAACCTTGCCTTTTGTAAAATTATTTTTAATAAGAAAAGAACTAAGTCTCTCATACCAAGCCCCTGGGGCTTGTTTTAAACCATAGAGAGCTTTAGTTAATTTAAACACATGATTAGTGAGGCTATTATTTTCAAATCCGGGAGGTTGTTCAACATAAACTTCTTCGGAAATAAAACCATTAAGAAAAGCACTTTTAACATCCATTTGAAATAACTTAAAATTATTATTACTAGCATAGGCAAGGAGCATCCTTATGGCTTCTAATCTAGCCACAGGAGCGAAGGTTTTTTCGTAATCAATACCTTCTTCTTGGTTGAAACCTTTGGCTACTAATCTAGCCTTGTTTCTAACCACGATACCATTTTCATCTTGTTTGTTTCTAAAGACCCATTTAGTACCAATAACTAAATGGTCATTTGGCCTAGGAACAAGCTTCCACACCTCATTTCTCTCAAATTGATTTAACTCATCTTGCATTGCGATAATCCATGAATCATCTTTCATGGCTTCGTCAATATATTTAGGTTCAATTTGGGAGAGAAAAGCGGCGTTGGCACAAAATTCTTTAAGAGAAGAACGTGTTTGAACCCTCTTAGATGTGTCTCCTAGAATTAGCTCCTTAGGATGAGCATCTACATATTTCCAATCCTTAGGTAAGGATGTTTCGGAAGTGGATGCATCCAAGTTGCTAGTTGGAGAAGGGGTTTCATTTAAATTCAAAGAATTTAAATTAACATCATCATCAAAATCATTTTTCTTGATTTCGGAAATCTTATTGAAAACAACATGAATGGATTCTTCTATAATTAAAGTTCTTTTATTGAAGATACGAAAAGCTTTAGAAACCGAAGAATAACCAAGGAAAATTCCTTCATCGGATTTAGCATCAAATTTTCCTAAGGTATCCTTTTCATTCAAGATAAAACACTTACACCCAAAAACTTTAAAATATGAAACATTGGGTTTTTTGTTGTTCCACAACTCATAGGGAGTTTTGGTGAGTAAGAGTCTTACTAGAACTCTATTCAAAATATAGCATGCAGTGTTTACGGCTTCGGCCCAAAAATATTTGGGTAGGCTATGTTCATTCAACATGGTTCTTGCCATTTCTTGTAAATTTCTATTTTTTCTTTCTACTACTCCATTTTGTTGAGGATTTCTTGGAGTAGAGAAGTTATGATTGTATCCATTAAATTCACAAAATTCTTGAAAATCATGGTTTTGAAATTCACCACCATAATCACTTCTAATTGACAAAATCATAGAACCCTTTTCATTTTGGACCAGTTTGTAAAACTTGGTAAAATATCTAAAGCATTCATTTTTATGTTTTAAGAAATAAGTCCATGTGTATCTACTATAGTCATCTACAATGACGAAAGCGTATTTGCTACCACCTAGACTTGATGTAGAGATAGGTCCAAACAAGTCCATATGGATCAATTGTAAGGGCCTAGAGGTGCTTATTTGATTCTTAGATTTGAAACTACCCTTAATTTGTTTTCCTAATTGACAAGCATCACACACATTATCTTTGATGAACTTGATATGAGGAATTCCTCTTACAAGTTCTTTGGATGATATTTGAGTGATTAGTTTCATGCTAGCATGACCTAATCTCCTATGCCAAAGCCAAGCATCCTCATTCAAAACCGTGAAACACATTTTATTACAAAGATCATTGATGTCAATAGTGTATACGTTATTTTGTTTTAATGCAATCATAGATGTGTTTTTGTATGGTTTTTCAATGATGCAAGCATTAGATTCAAATTTGACAATATATCTTTTATCACATAATTGACTAATGCTCAAGAGGTTATGTTTTAAACCATCAACTAACAAAACATCTTCAATAAAGAAGTTGGATTTGTTACCTATGGTTCCATTGCCAATGATTTTACCCTTGTTGTTGTCTCCAAAGGTGACATAGCCTTCGTCTATGCTAGTGAGCTTAGAGAATTGAGATGGATCTCCGGTCATATGCCTTGAGCATCCACTATCAAAGTACCATCTCTTGCTCCTAGCTTGTGATGGTGTATGTTTCTACAAGAAAGGATTATTTTTAGGAACCCATTTACTTTTGGGTGCCTCAAAAACTGATCTAACTTGTTTATCATGTTGCATAGAATTGATTATGGTTCCTTTAGGAACCCAAATCAGTTTGTTCGGACTAGTTTTCTTGAATGGACATTGATAAGTTTTATGTCCATATTTGCAACAAAAGTTGCATTTGCTTTGGTGCCGAACATGTAAGATAGGGCTTTTTATGAAGGTGGTTGGATTTTGTTGAGGACTTCTCACAAATCCGATTCCACTTCTTTTAGGAACGTGACCCTTATTTGTAAGGATCATGTTCAAAGACTTGCTACCAACCTCGAATTTCTTCAAGGTGTCCTTAAGTAGCAAGTTCTCCTTTTGGAGAGTTTCTAGATCATGGCATTTTATACATGGAGCTAAACTATCATGATATTCAGATTTTAATTTATCGAAATTACAAGTAAGACTATTATGCTCCTTTTTTAGCAATTTGTATTTTCTACTAATAGTTTTGCATTCATCAAATAAGTCATGGAAGGCATTTAATAATTCATCAAATGATAAATCTGCATCAATTAAATTGGTTACCTCCTCTCCGATGGCCATTAGGGCATAGTGAGCAACTTGCTCGGTGTTGGACTCCTCTTCTTCGGACGCGCTTGAGTCATCCCACGTTGCTTTGAGCGCCTTCTTCTTTGGTGTTCTTTTCTTGACTTGGGGACATTCACTTTTGTAGTGTCCCGGTTTCTTGCATTCGTAGCAAATAACTTGGTCCTTTTTGGGTTCAAATTTATTTTTTGTGTCATTTTTAAACTTGTTTCTTTTAATAATTTTTTTAAATCTTCTTGTTAGAAGTGCCAAGTCATCGTCAAAGTCCTCATCACTTGAGTTCTCTCTCAAGTGGTTTTCTTGAGTTCTAAGTGCCATATCCTTCCTGTTCTTTGGAAGGATGTCTTCTTGCTCTTCATGAACTTTGCAAGTCATTTCATAGGTCATTAATGACCCGATTAATTCTTCAAGAGGGAAATTGTTTAGATCTTTAGCCTCTTGAATAGTAGTGACTTTAGGGTCCCAACTCTTAGGAAGGGATCTTAGGATCTTATTTACGAGCTCAAAATCCGAAAAACTTTTGCCGAGTCCTTTTAGACCATTGACGACATCCGTGAAACGGGTGTACATATCGCCAATAGTCTCGCTCGGTTTCATTCGGAAAAGTTCAAAAGAATGTATCAAAAGATTGATTTTTGACTCTTTCACTCTACTTGTGCCTTCGTGAGTCACTTCAAGTGTATGCCAAATATCAAATGCGGTTTCACAAACCGAAACACGATTGAACTCATTTTTATCAAGCTCACAAAATAAGGCATTCATAGCCTTTGCATTAAGAGCGAAAGTCTTCTTCTCCAATTCATTCCAATCGATCATTGGAAGAGAAGACTTCGAAAATCCATTTTCGACAAGATTCCAAAGTTCAAAATCCATTGAAATAAGGAAGATCCTCATTCGGGTCTTCCAATAGGTGTAGTCCGTCCCATTGAACATGGGTGGACGTGTAATAGAGTGGCCCTCTTGATTTCCGACGTAAGCCATCTCTCTTGGGTTTTAATCCGATTGAGAGTTAACCCTGCTCTGATACCAATTGTTAGGATCAAGAGCACTAAGAGGGGGGGGGGGGGGGGGGGGGGTGAATTAGTGCAGCGGAAAACTTTTGACGATTAAAACGACGTTCGTACGATAAGAACGATTTCGGTATGAAAGTCGATTCAGAAATTGCTTTAACTTAAGATCAAGCAAAGTGCAGTTAAAGTAAAGCTATGGAAGTAATTGCAATTAAGATAGAGAACAAAATGTAAATGCAAACCGAGATTTAGAGTGGTTCGGTCAATCTTGACCTACATCCACTTTTGGCTTCCTCCTCCGATGAGGTCACCGACGTCCACTAGAGGCCTTCCTTCAATAGGCGAAGGCCAACCACCCTTTTACAGTTTCACTCCTTTTGACGGGCTTAGGAGACAACCCTTACAGATTTTTCACTCCTCTCTTGAATGATCAAAACTTTGAAGAAAAGAGGGAGAAGAACTTCTAGCCTTTTACAACACTTTTAAGCTCTCAAAATCTCAGAATAAATGCTAAGTTTCAGTGCCCTTTCATGCATGAAAGGGTGGGGTTTATATAGGCCCCAAACTGATTTGAATTTGGAGCTCAAAAATGTCAATTCCCATGTTTTCGGGGTCCTGGCGGTACTACCGCCATAAATGGGCGGTACTACCGCTTGACAGAGCTCGGAGACCGAGCTCGGGCGGTACCACCGCCTGTCAGGGGCGGTACTACCGCCCAGTCTCACTCGGAGACTGAGCCCAGGCGGTGCCACCACCTGACAAGGGCGGTGCTACCGCCCAGTCTCACTCAGAGACTGAGCCCAGGCGGTGCCACCGCCCAGCCTCACTCCGAGTCTCGGCTGCTGGGTGGTGCCACCGCCGGCCAGGGAATCTGGGTCCGAATGGGCTGATCCATTCGGCCCAATTTGGGTCTGTCAAGGGCCCAATTGCCCCAAGATTAAGTTAATGGGATCACCTCCCATTTCTAACTTAATCATCATGCTAACTACGATAATTTTTAAGACATTTACTGCAACTTGCTCCGGTGCATCAATCGCTTCTTCCGGCGAGCTTCCGGCGAACTTCCGGCGATCATCCGACGAACCCTCGGCGATGCTCCGGCGGACTTCCGGCAAACTCCTGGACTTGCGACGATCCACTTGGCGAGTTCCGATGAGCTTCTTTGGCAAGCTCCTGGACTTCTCGGATTTGTTCCCGCAGAACCTCC
>CM017194.1:14602369-14637369 GCA_004837865.1 Musa balbisiana | reverse complement strand
GCCCACGCCCTCTTTCTCTATTTAGAAATTCTAGATATATATATATATATATATATATATATATATATATATATATATATATATATATATATATATTATAATCATGTTAATATCTATTCGCTTAAGTTAAAAAACATGAACAATATAAAATACATTGTCAATATTTGAAGGGTATTAATGTAATTTGACTTGTGATATGTTGTGTTGTTATTTTGATATCAGGAGGCAGCACATCTTTTGCTAGTAGAATTGACACGGTTGAGAGCCCAAGAGAAGGATTCCAAGAGAAAGCGAAAGGAAGCCAAGGCCACGGCGAAGGCCTCTAGGAAGAAGGATGAATCCTCCTCGAGCTCTTCTTCCTCCGAATCGAGCGACGGCGAATGCCACGAGGTTGTCCGGATGAGCGACCTCAGAGCTCAAGCTGTCCGAAAACCCGATTCAGCGAACCTACCCGTTGCTGTTGCAGCCCCGAAGTCTGAGACGGGAGCGGTAGAGCATCACATTGAACCGAAGCCTGCACAGGAATGCAGCAGCACCAGCAACGGCTCCGGTTTATCCTTGGGTTGCTCCGTTGGGAAGCCCACGAAGAACAAGATCGAAGTATGCATGGGAGGCAAGTGCAGGAGATCCGGTGGACCGGAGCTGATGCAGGAATTGAGTAGGAAGATTGGCGTGGAAGGAGCTGTTGTTGGGTGCAAGTGCATGGGCAAGTGCAGGGAGGGGCCTAATGTCCGAGTCCTGAATCAGAGTAACGGCAATGCCAGCGTTCCCAAGAATCCATTGTGTCTCGGCGTCCGCATTGATGATGTGGGCGGCATCGTGGCCAATTTCCTTGGGGAGAAGGATAGCAGCTGCCTCATGGCAGTCTACAATTGATTTAAGTTGTACATACTAGTGTGATGAGCGATCCATTATTTTTATTTATTTATTTATTTATTTATTTATTTTCATGATGCATAATATTTTAAGCAGGATTGGTGTTGTTTCATATTTGTGGATCAGAAATATGAAGGATGGAGGAGAACTTTCATAAACCATCAACCACATTGCACAAATTAGGCAAGAACTGTAGTGCAATCCTCCCATTCCTTGGGCACCACTACGTTGACTAGGGGTCAAGAACGGGCGGGAATGCACCTTCCTGATCCATTACGATTTACGTTATTGGTTGAGCTAAATTTGTGATGGGAAAACAAGTTATGGGTATGGTTTTCTTTTCTATTTTAAAATTTTTTTTATGATATATATATATATATATATATATATATATATATATATATATATATATATATATATATATATATATTATAGTGTGCAAATAAAAAACCTTGAATAGAAGAATGTATTCGTTTGAAGGATAATGTGATGCCTAAATCATAAATCATTGACTTGAAATATTGAAGGTAAAACTAATACTAATAAAAAATCAATTTAACTTCAATATTTTCATATTTAAGTATAATATATAGATTAAAATCAAATTCTAATATCGCCATCTAAGGTCAGACTAAATGATGTCTCTATATCATGATATGTAACCCGGGTATTAGAGTCACTCTATCTAATCTGATGGGAAAACCAACTCTTGTAAGAACACAGTGCAAAACTCTCGTCAACGTAGGATTGTTTGAGCAGGATTACCTCTATATTTAGAGATCTTATTTTGGATACTTGAACTTTGTTTCACATGTTGTAAACGAATATTCTTATACAAAATCTTTAGTTTAAATTAATAATAATAATAAATTTATCTAACATTATAAATCAACTGAAATATCGTCCCACTCACGTTGTTTTTGCAACCTTGCCATTTTATTCTTTTCATTTTATGGATTTTACTTCTTTTTTTTTAAATGTCTCTAGGATGTTAGGGCTCTCATACCTAGAAAACCGCTCAATGATATATACAAATAAAAATCAAAGATGAGAGGAGGAGAGGAAATAAATTGGTGGAGAAAAATGTTAGAATCTTAAGGGTCACACATGTATAATTAAATATGTTAAGTCATTATTTTTTATTAGTCAAAATTAAAGTAATCAAATTAAAATAAAATTATTTAGCTAAGGGACATAATTATTATTATGAAAATTAATTACGTAGATACCATCAGTCATATTTCTAACTTAATGACGAGATAAGTTAGGAATATGAAACTCTTGAAGCATAATTGTAGATTCATCAATTATGAATATAATCATAATTGTAGATTCATTAGTTATAACTATAAATAAGGTTATGGTTTCCGGTTGTAGTATCGAATGTAGTTTCTCTTCACTCGTCAAGGAGAAAGCTAAAGTTCTTAAGGATACTCTGCAATTGGAATACCAAATCACCGATTAATTCAGAGAATATTTTAATGGATTCATCAGGTACGCTTCCGTATTAATATGTTTATTAATTATTGTAGGATTTCATACATATTATAATGGATTTGATAAGTTTTATATAAACATTCTTAATCCATTATTTTTTAGATATATTAAGATTATTTTTAAATCAAAATTTGGTTTTAATTTTAGAAAATAATTATTTGATCCTTATTTGATATATTAAAAGAACCTAACAAAAAATGGCTCAATATTTTTTCACCGGTTCTCCATCCATCCATGAACAGACGACACCCACCGCACATCTTTATAGGAAGAGTCAAAAGCAGCCACTACCAGTCACCAGAAAGGAAAATGTTGCACTAAGAGACGAACCCACCCACTTCTCACCTAATAAAATTCTAATCTTACTACCCGGAATAGTAGCCTAATTAAGTAAAATTCTATATATGTTTCTTACTAATCATAATTAATTTAATACTATTCTTCCATCAGTGGAGAGCTTCGCCACATTTTCCAATCTCCTCACGAAATCATCATCCCTTTATCCGGAGTAGGTCTTCCATCGTCATCAATCAACATCTCACTTTTCAACGTTGACCAACTTATTCCATAGCATATCCTGATCGAGCTAAGTGATATCAAAACTTTCATCTTGTCATATCACAATATTGGGTTCAGGTTATATGTGGGCTTGGTCTAAGATGATTCGAGCATTCAGCCCAAAATTAAATTTAAATCTGATTTATTAAAAAAACAGTAAAGACGTGCACAGCGAGGAAAACAAACAAGTCTACGTACAGGCAACAGTAATGGTCCAGAGAAAATTAAAATTTTTGATACTTTTGTTAAATGATCGAATAGCTAAACTTAGTTGGTTTTGAAAAATTTTTACAATAAGCTCTATAATATTAATAGTACCGATCTACAATTTATCCTCTCTAAGGTGCTTTCCCGCTGTAGTTATTTTGTGAGACTTATTTTTTTTTTTTTCATGAAATTCATCATTGATGATGATGATATGTTAATATTGAATCGTGTTCTTGATGTTATTGTGATCCTTTGGTTATTCTAGAAAAGATTTTCTATAAACATGCTATCATTATTGGTGATAGTGAAAGCTTGAAGTGGACTACGGTCCTGTGGTTTTTCCCGCATTGGGTTTTTCACATAAAAATTTCAGTGTCTCACTTTGTGACTGATTTATTATTCTACTATTTATGCTACTCTGGTTAATATTTGCTTTTGATAACAAGTTGGTATTTTGATGAGGAACTCATTTTATACAAAGAGGGAAAAAAATTATTTCGCTATAATAATCTTTTTTTAATAAGTAGTATTAGAGCAATAAGTTGTCTAGTGCTAGTTTTTTTCTTGTGTGATTGAAATGGAAGAGTCATACAGTATGATTAAATTGAACTCATTAAATTATTCTACTTGGGAGTGTACGATGAAAGATTTGTATAAGCCCATTAAAATTAAATATAAACATTCTACTATGAAAGATTAGGAATTGGAAGTTCAACATAGAAAAGCTATTACTTATATTAGAAGATAGATGAATATAAATTTGCATGAGCATATTTTTTATGAAATTAAAGCTGATATTGTTTGACAAATGTTAGAAAACCTCTTTGCGAAAAAGATAATGAGAAATAGAATTTCTCTCCTCAAAATACTTATAAATTTGAAGTATATAGATTGTTGTACTATTGTTAAGCACATAAGTATATTTCAGAGTCTTGCAAACAAGCTGGTTAATATGAAAATGAATATAGATGATGGATGCAAGGATTATTACTTCTCAGCTCTTTATCAAAAAGTTGGAAAACATACATGGTAATAATTTGTAACTCCACGCTAGAGGGGACTCTAACTATAGATATAGTTAAAGACAATTTATTAAATGAAGATGCTAGAAGGAAAGAACATGTAGAATCTTCTTCTGGTGCATTTATTACTAAAAAATAAGAAAGACATGGAAGAAGTCATAATAGAAATTCACATGGTTATAGAGGAAGATCCAAGTCTAGAAGAGATATCAAATATTTTCACTGTAACAAGCCAAGTCATATGAAGAAAGAGTATAGGTTTTGGAAGTCATATGAATGAAAGGAAGAAAGGTGAGAAAGAGACCAATACAATTACTGTTGAAGGTGATATCATTATTGTTTGTGATAATGGTTATGTTAGTCTTGCAGCTTAGGACAATAACTGGATAATTGACTCTAATGCTTCATTTCATGTTACTTCTCATGATGATTTCTTCATATTTTACATTGTTGGTGATTTTGGTAATGTTAGAATGAGAAACAATGGTATATCTAAGATTATGAGCAATTTATATTACTGCAAATCTCCTTAATCCTCTCTTACACTTTTACGAAAGCTTTCAAGTACTTAATCTCTTCAAAATGGATTGAATCAAAATCATTTTCATCAGAATCAGTTTTAATCGAAACAAACATTTTTTCTGAAATTACAAAAAAATTTTACTGCACTAATTTATCCCCCCTCTTAGTGCCACTCTTGATCCTAACATCTAAAAGGAGGAATCATACATTGTTAGATATGGTGCAGTCTATGAGGAGCTTCGCTGACTTGCCTATCTCATTATGGGGATACGCCATAGAGACCACAACTTTCCTTTTGAACTGAGTTCCAACTAAGTCGGAAGTATCTTTACACACTATTTTGATGAAAACAAATGGAAACTCACTAAAGGTTCTCTAATTGTGGCGAGAGGAAAGAAGCTAAACTCTTTTTATGTCATGGTAGCTAAGCTATACAAAGAAGAGATTAATGCAATTCAGAAGGGTAAAAGTATAGATCTTTGGCACAAGAGGCTTAGTCATATCAGTAAGAAGAGATTTCAAACTCTTGCTAGAAAGCAGTTCTTACCAGAGTTGCAAGGTACATCTCTTAAATCTTGTGATCATTGCTTAGTTGAAAAAACACATATAGTTATCTTTTATACATATTCATCATCTAGAAGATCAAATGTTATTGATTTGATTCATACTGATGTTTGTACTATGCAAATTAGAACTCTTGGAGGTGCTCTTTATTTTATTACTTTCATTGATGACCATTCTAGAAAAGTTTGGGCTTTTGCTTTGAAATATAAAGACCAAGTACTCGATGATTTTAAAGAGTTTCATGTTAGTGTTGAACGAGAAACTAGTAAAAATCTAAAGTGTGTTTAAGCATATAATGGTGGCAAGTATAAGGGTCCTTTTAAGAATTATTATAGGTTCCATGGTATCAGGCTTGAGAAAATAGTTTCTAAAACTCCTCAGTAGAACGGTATGACAGAAAGGATAAATAGAACCATTGAAGAAATGATTAAGTGTATGCTTTCCCATGCTAAGTTAGCTAAGTCATTTTGGGAAGAAACTATGAGAACTATAGTTGATATGATAAATCTTTCTCTATTAGTTCCTCTGAAATGTAATGTTCTAGAGAAAGTATTGAAAGAAAAAGATATATCTTATAATTACTTGAGAGTCTTTGGGTGTAAAGCATTTGTTCATATTCTCAAAGATGAGAGGTCCAAGCTTGATAATAAGACAAAAACATGTATCTTCTTAGGGTATGGTCATGAAGAGTTTGGGTACATATTATGAGATTATTAGAAGTACATATTATAGATTCAATGAACAAGAAGATTATTAGAAGTAGAGATGTTGTGTTTCTTAAAGACTAATTATCTGATTATGGTGATAATGTTGAGAAGCCAAAAACCTTTGTTTATATTTCTTGTAGTTTAAGTCAAGTTCCTTTACTTATAGTTCATGATGATCATAGGAGAGATGAACAAAAAGATTATGATAAGAATGCTAGTGATGATACTCATACAGTTGATAATGTCGAACCAACTGAACAAGCACCTTCACCACCAATTGAGATTCTATTAAGAAAATCCACAAAAGAGCGATAACCATTTACTAGATATTCTCCACATGAGTATATTATACTTACTAATGGGAGGGAGTAATAAATTTACTAAGAAGCTATTCTACATGAGCATAAGAATAAGTGGGTTAAACCATACAAGAAAAAATGAGATCCTTGCTTGAGAACCACACCTATAACTTGGTAAAATTGCCTAAAGAGAAGAAAGCTCTCAAGAATAATTGAGTTTATAAATTGAAGACTACAAATAATAGCTCACAACAAAGATATAAGATATAATTAGTTGTAAAATGATTCAGTTAGAAGAAAGATATTAACTTTGAAGAAATATTCTCTCTTATGGTGAAAATATCTTCTATCTAAGTTTTTTTTGGTTTGATTGTCTACTTGAATTTAGAAGTTAAGCAACTTGATGTGAAAATAACATTTCTTCATGGTGACTTAGAAGAAGAAATTTATATGGAGCAACCAGAATGTTTCAAAGTCAAAGGAAAAGAAAATATGATGTGCAAGCTTAGGAAAAGCTTATATGGACTCAAACAAGTACACTAACAGTGGTACAAGAAGTTTGATTCATTTATGATGAGCCAAGGGTATAATAAAACTACATCTAATCATTGTGTACTTATAAAGAAATTTTCAAATGATGATTTTATTATTCTCTTGCTTATATGCTAATGATATGTTGATTATGGGCCATAATGCAGGTGAAATTGAAAAGTTTAAAAGAGAGCTAAGTAAGTCTTTTGCCATGAAAGACTTGAGATCGGTAAAACAAATACTTTGCATGAAGATTCTTCGTGATAGGAAGAAATGAAAGATTTGGCCATTTCAAAAAACCTACATTGAAAAGATTCTTAAAAGATTCAACATGAGTAAAGATAAAGCAGTTTGTTCTCCACTTGTAGGTCATTTCAAGCTTAGTTTGAAACAATATCCTATAAATGAAAAAGAAAAAGAAGAAATATCCAAAGTGTCTTATTTATCTGTAGTAGGTAGTTTAATATATGCTATGATTTATACTAGGCTAGATATATCTCATGCAGTTGAAGTTATCAGTCGATTTCTCTCTAATCCTAGTAAGGAACATTGAACAGTAGTGAAATGGATATTAAAATATCTAAGATGTACTTTCAGGTTGTGTTTATATTTTGGTAGTGATAAACTTATGCTAGAGGGATATACAGATACAAACATGACAGGTGATACTGATTCTAGGAAATCTACTTCGGGATTCTTGATGACATTTGCAAGGGGAGCAATCTCTTAGTGGTCTAAGTTATAAAATTATATTGTTCTATCAATCACAGAAGCAGAATATATAACAATTATTGAAGCTTGCAAGAAAGCATTATGGATGAAAAAGTTTATACAGGAATTCAGTTTGAAATAAGAAGGATATATTGTTTACTATGATAGTCAAAGTGTCATTCACCTCTCCAAGAATTTAATATATCATTCTAGATTCAAACATATTGATATTAGATATCACTAGATTCGTGATGGGCTTGAGATGAAAGAATTGCACTTAGAAAAGATGTATACCAATGAGAATAGATCATATATGTTGAGAAAGTTTTTGCCTAAGGAAAAGCTTGAAGCATGTAGGCGAAGAGTAGGCTTAGTATAACTCACTATATGAGTTGGAGGGGAAGAATTATTGGGTTCAACCTATGGGCTTGGAGTAGATGATTTGGGCATTGAGCCCAAATCTAATTTATTAAAAAAAAAAAAAACTCACAACGAGAGCAACAAACCGCACGTGTGTGCAACCAACAGTGGCGGCATGAGAAAGAAAAAAAAAGAGAGGAAAGGAGAAAAAGTTAAGATTTTTAGGGTTTTTACTATATGATTGAGTGGCTAAACTTTGTTGGTTTTGACTCAAATTTTATGTGAAGAATCTTTACAATAAGCTCTACAATTTTTTTTTCATGAAATTTATCTTTTTAAGGTACTTTCCCACTATACCCATTTTGTGAGACCTAAAATTTTTTTTTCATGAAATTTATCTTTGATAACGATGATATGTTAATGTTGAACAAGATCTATATTCTTGATATTATTATGATCCTTTGGTTATTCTAAAGAAGATTTATTATAAACATGTTATCATTATCGGTGTGGATTATGATCCTATGATTTTTCTCACATTGGGTTTTTTACGTAAAAATTTCATCTCACTTTGTGACTGATTTATTATTCTACTATTTATACTACTTTAGTTAATATTTACCTTTGATAATAAATTAATATTTTGATAAAAAATATATTTTATTATAAAAAAGAAAAAAATATTTCGCTATGATAATTTTTCCCAACACACAACGATATACTTGTCTATTTATCTCTAGTAATTCTTATAAAGATTTTCTTTTCATAAATCGTACCACCACCTACGAAACTTCAGCTATTACGGTTCTTCACAAAGATACGAGGCTCTTTAGGTGAAATCATAATATATTTATCTATCGTGAATGGACAATGTCTCGCTTTGATTGGGGGTGTCAAATTATTATCAAACATAATTTACTAATCCTTCATGTTAAGACTTAGAGATCAGATTCTCATGCTTCACTTTCATCATTAGTTTTATTAATTTGACATGGAGTAAAATAAAAAAGAGATAAATATAAACCTTAATATTCTATGACTGAAAAAATATTGATTTAGAATCATAACTAATATTCTATGACTGAAAAAATAATTTACAAGTGACATCCTAGTTAGCAAGAGAAGGCAAAAGCCCTTAACATTAACTAATTATTGATCCACATCAGTGTGTAAAATATTTCAAGAATATTCTTTACTCCATATAGTATTACCGTTAGCAGGCAAGAGGAATCGACTATAAAATATAAACTAAATCATAGTTATTGACTCTTTTCAAAATTGGGTTTACTCATATAGTATTACTGTTAACTTAAACTCGGAAGGAATCACATCAAAAATATTATTCAACATCAAAAATATTATTGTTAACTTAAACTTATATGTTCAGGAAGCTTTTTTATCCAAAATTTTACCAATATTCCTAAGAATCGTCAGACTAGACCTTAAACTCTAGCAAGGCTATGACGCATCTTGATGGTATGCTGCACTCCATTGTTAAAAAATGTAGTGTAAGGTCACTTATTCCTCTTAGCCGAGGAGATCTTTGGAAGATGAGATATAGACTCTCAACTTTGGGAAGAAGAGATCCAGTTAGTGATATGAGGGTAAGCCGTTGCGCCAAGGTTACTAGCTGAGTTAATTGAGAGAAAAATGAGGTGATAGCTTGTATCGTAAGAGTCTGGACTCACTGAGTGAGGTGCAAGAATGCTTCTAACGGGACGAGCAACGGGCTTGTCTCCAGTCCCTTAGGGGGAAGGAGTGGGAGAGCCTTGGATTATTGAGTAGGTGCAAGTAAGGCCCCGGTGCCTAGGCTGAGGTGGAGGTGTCATTCTGTTGAAATGGGGTACATGCCTTTTTTTCTTAAGAGGGCTTGGGATTGGAGGTAACGTCTCTTCATTTGAACTTTCGTTGGGAGGAGTAATAGAAGGATATGCCTACGATGTTCGAACCTTTCTCTAGCGTCAAAATGATAGTGCCATGAGTAATATTATCAGGTGAGTTGGCACAGTTGGTTCATTACCAAAGGTGCAGGCTAATCTAGAAACCTCTTCCTAGCTGACATATGAGAGTTGGTGAGGTGAGACCACATAGGCTACTCGGTCGGAAGTCGTTCTATTAGTGAGGACCTGGTTTGGGATGGCCGAGTAGGTAGACTGGGATCTTCCTTGTTGCAAGATTCCTCCTTGGGGGCTAGGTCATTTGGGTGTCTTTAGGTGATTGACGATCTTGCATGATAGGTCAGCACCGGGGGTTGCTTAGAGCGGCCCATACGATGGTTAAGTTAGCGAAGAAGAGAAGACAATAATGTAAGCTGTATGACTAAGTTTGCATGGGGATAGTTTTTATACCTCTTCAGGGATCGACCGTTTGTAAGTTGTTAGTGTCTGTCGATATTTTAAGTGGGTGGTTTGTTTGTTCTAGGACGACTGTATGATCTCGTGCTATGTAGGATTGTCTCCTTACTTTCAGGTGTCACTTCATGTGATTTCAAACGACATAAATTCTGTTTTGTATCGCTTTTGAGCCAAGTGATGTCGTTTTGAGATGCAACCGTTTTTGAGTCGGGCTATGTCATTTCATATCACTTTGTGGCTTGGGTGTGACTTCGACTAGAGTAGTATCATGTGTGATCTAAGGTGATTACCAACTGGGTGATACCAAAATATCCTCAGTCAATGCCAAATTTACATCCTGCGCATACATCTTAAATCATCATCCGAGCAAAAGAAACACGTCAATATATGCTATACATTTGACATCTCAGTGGCCGGTCAATCCATCTTAAGTTGGCCTGATGATAAAGTATTTGATTAATTCATTTTTGTTAGCTCCATATTATGCCTCATATATATTTGTAATTTGGTCTGGACTACACCTTTTGTTTGTGTGTAACCAACATAGGCTTTCTGTGTTTTATGTTGATGAATGAGCTCTGTGGGTGGTACCACATTATTTGATTAATACACTCGTTTTGCTTTGGCTTAATTGTGCTATCGCGGACCTATAAAAGAGAATGCCGTGTCGTCCACCGGAGCTTAGAAGAAGGTGACTCGCTTAGACAGCTAACTCGTTTTCAATAGACGAAACAGGGGGTGGAGGGGGCAGGAATCTACCGACGGAAGGAGAGGTAGCCGCAGAGGAAAGATGGGTCGTAAAGATACGTCATAAGAGGAGACAGAAGAAGTCTCCAGAGGAGAAGTGGCGGTTAGGAAAGAAAGAAAATTACGTGTTAGAAAATATACAACCTCCAGCTTTCCTTGGGCTTCTTACAACGCCTAATCTTTCCTTACACAGAGTCTGAGTTGTTGTAGTACTTATAATGTAACAGTGAAAGAAAGATATTTGCCTCACGCTTACTTTTTCTCCTTAGTCCTATAATTTCATCTCTCTTTATACAGTTTAGGTTGTGAGAGTATTTGAATGAAACGTAGATATTTGGCAATGCCTATCCCTTAAGAAAACACCAAATGAATGTCTATAAGCCTATGCCTATCGCTGTTGCTTTAAGTTGCCATCATCGAGGTAAGGGAAGTCTCTGTCTCCCTCTTTTTTTAGGAGACACAATGTTTCCTCTGTGAATTAGTTTATAATAATTTGAATACAAAAGTATGCCTCTAAATCCTTCTAGGAGATACTGATATCTTGCATTTTTGTGGTTTCTTTGTATCATCCATCTAAATTCTATATGAATTTATTTGATTATATTGAGATCGATAAATATTTTGATATTTCACAAAATTTGTGTTGCATGAAATAAGAAATCTTAGTAAGAGAATGAGTTTTCGTGAAGTAAAAATCTTGAAAATTAAAGTAAGATTTCTTTTTACAAAAATATCTTTATGTATCTTTAGATATTGATGGGGAACGCTAAGATACGAGGAATACTTTTGGTGTTCTTGGGTTTCTATATAAGATGTCTAGAAACCGTGATCTATATTATATGATTTTTAGAAAATATAAGAAAATGATTAAATTTTTTGGGATTTATATGAGAGGATTTATGTTTAGAATGAGATGATTCAATGATATTATAATTGATATGAAGAATTTAGTTTTCTTTATAGATATAAGCAGAAAGTTACCGAAGAATATTAATACTTACATGGATTTCATAATATGAACTATGATGACTTCCTCGTTTAGTATACCATTTTCTCCCCTCCCTCCCTCCCTCCCTCCCTCCACAGATTCGGTTCCAGTGTAAGCCTTTGATTGCTGCCACATCAAGTCAGTGAATGCCATCCTCAAGCTGTGTTGCAAAACTTGGTTGCAGCATTTGCTCAACGACAAATTTGGTATAGCAGTCTCGCTCTCTCTCTCTCTCTCTCTCTCTCTCTCTCTCTCTTTTCTAGCTTTGTTTAGCATACTTGATCTTTGTTGGGTTTGTATGAGGCTTTCTTTATACAAGTGTAAGATGTATGTCGAGTAAAGGTGGAAAGATGTCTTTGGTTACCATAAAACCATCAAGACTTTGTCAACCTGACTTACCCAAGTTTTTTCAGTGGTCTATATGAAAATCTAATAGCTTTGGAACAAAATTTTCCTGTTGCAGTCTCTAATCTCACATGTTCTGTGAAATCATAGAGCTGTTGCTTATCATGTACTTGAATTCATATTCCATCAATTAATTCCATTACCCACAATATCCATCTGAGATTATGCACATCGAGTCAACTTATCAAAGGAGGTACAATGGATAAACAGAGTTGCATCTGAGACGACACAAGCAAAAATTGATCCTATCTACAATTCTAAAGTAGCTTACTTGCTATTGTTCATGCAGAGAGCTCATGTTCTGAACAACTCCAGATTTAGAAAGTGCATCACATACTGCTAATAAAGAATAATATGATTATATAGTACCAACTTACAAACCAACCAGCCATGAACATCACAACACTATGATACATAATGTAACTATGCACATGACAGACCAAACGAATGTCTTGACAATTATATGAACACTTCCAAGACTATGTATGACACAGCACGACAAGGATGCCAATGAAGATCACCAAGAACAAAAAAGGGGGGGGGGATGATCCATTTAATCTTCACGGCTGCACATCAGAAACTCGATGAATTCCCCTAGCAGAAGTTTTCTCCACCATCTTATCTTCCATATGCATGAATGCTAGCTTCTCGCAACATTTAGCACGCACATTTGCATGGGCAGATTGCAGAACATCCTTAGACAACATATATGCATAAAGAAAACAGCCAAAAAAAGAAGACATGATAGTATGACAACTCAAATCCATGATTCCATCTTTGTGCACTCTCCATCGACTCTACTTTGCTTTCGTCTCGTCATCTCCTTCAGGTGTCATGGCCTTCGAACTTGGTGACTTCCCTATGATTGCCTTCTTTACCTTGACAATTGATTTCTTCACCTTTGATATTATGTTGTTCCCCTGGCTTTTAGCAGATTTCTTACTGGGAACATCTGTCTTCCGAGCCTCTTCTTCTACTTTTGTATCACCACTGTCTTTGGTGGTTTCAGCTGACCACTGATCACAACCTTTTCGGTCTCTTGTTTTTTTTGTGTTCTGAACTTTCTAACTCTTTCGAATCACATTCTGGATCGTTACGAGATGCCTCCTTGCTGTTTTCAGCCCCAACTAAGTTGATGTCTCGAGATGCTTCAGCCACAGTCAACTTTTCACTTCCAAACTCTCATTCTTCATCTGATCAATCTTTACTTCTTCAGAGATTCCGGTCACTTCACTTTCAACAATTGTTTGGATTGTCTCGCCTAAGGTTGTTTTTTCGACATCTATAGTGTTCCTTCCTTCTCTTTCTTAACATCGACTTCTGGCTCAACTGCACATTCAGCAACTTCAGTTGCCGGGGTGGTATCAGAAACTTCTACAACACTTGTGGCTGACACTCTTTCTTCTCCTGCGGATTCCTTGGCACCAGAATCACTAGGAAGTTCGGCAACAATAGTTTCTCCTTCAGCTTCTTTGGGCTCATCCACAGGAGGAACTACAGCATTTGCTTCTGAACTTTCAGTTTCATGAACCTTCGTAGTTAGATCTTCAGTAATGGATGGTGAAGTTTCATTTCGAGCAACTTCTTCCTTTGATGACTCAGGACTGACCTCCATCCCATCAGACAAAGGTTCTTCATCTCGAGGCTTTTCTGCTGTTTCATCAGAATTGAGGTTCAGTTTGGCATCAGGAGCTGGTTCCTGGACCAGGCATACAGTTGGTAGTTCAACAGGCTTGTCATCTGTTACTTCTGGAGAAACAGGCACCACAGTGACTTCTGAGGATTCGTCGGCACTCTTTGCTTCTGCGGTCATGATTTCTGTTTGTTCAGACTCTTTGATCTTATCAACTGAATCTTCCGCGACAGATGCTTCCAAGACCTCTGCTGGTTGCTCCACTGGTTCATTTGGCAGCTCAGGAGTATTAGGTGCATCAGTTTTGTCCACTACTATTTCCTTCTCTTCAGCTTCAACTGGTGATTCAGAAACAGACTTATCTACTGCTTCTTCCTTCACCTCCTCAATCACAGAGCCCTCTTCTTTTTTTTGCTTTAGATTTTCTTCTGGTCCAGATGTAGGTGCTTCAACACTTGAAGAATCCTCCACTATGATCTTTTCCTCTTCGACTTCTTGTTTTGGATCCTCAGGCTTTGGAAGACTCACGTCATCGGCATCACTTATAACATCAGAAACAATAGTCTCAATCTGCTGTAAAAGGTTTAAACTAGTCAGCTACTGACCAATAGTTTTGGAAAATACAAATGCAGAATGATATTTGCTGAGGTAGCATATACTACTAATATTTGAAATTTTAAATGCAGATGCACCTTTTCCTCTTCATCTTTTCCTTTTAGATCGTCAGGCTTTGAAAGACTCGGCTCACCAGCATTACTTGCATCATCAGACACATGACACTCGGTCTGCTGTATAAGGTCTGAACTATTCAGGTACCAGTAAAAGCTCTGATAAATAAATACAAAAAACTACAAAAAGGACAATTATATTTGCTTAGGCATCACATGCATATATTTGCAATCATATTGGACAATGCACAAACGTACCTTTTCATCTTTGTCTTTCCCTTTTAGATCCTCGGGAGCAGTAGTCTCAATCTGTTGTAAAAGGTTTAAACTAATTCAGTTATCGATGACATGCTCTGACAAATGAATACACAAAATGCAAAATCACAATGATATTCCGCATAGGAAGCATAAAATTAATAACTGCATTTATATTTGCAAATGCACCTTTTCCTCTTCATCTTTTCCTTTTATATCCTCAGCTTACATTTTACCCTACCGAAGAGAAGAAAGGTAAATTGGCGAATTTGAATCTTTCTAACATGTTCCCACTTCTTATGACCGAGAATACTCTCTGAACTGCACATTTCAAGTGCTTGGAAGGCTATTTTCAGAAACTCATAAGAAACATAATATGAATTGAGCTAGATTTGCATGGATATCATTAATACCTGAAAATTGTGGGACTAAAGGTCGACAAATTAAACAGGATATTGACTTCTTGCCAATTATACTTTATTTTTGTACAGATTGGATTTATATAAAATTCAAAGCTGGTTATAGTTTGTTACTTACCAGAAGTGTGAACTAACACGAAAACTTTTCTTATGTCAAATCTATGATATTTTTTTTTTTTTGGAGTAGGGATAAAATAAGAAACAAGACTAGACATTTGTAGCTGCCGATAAAGACAATGTTAATAAATGAAAGAATGTAATAGCAATGCAAAACTTATGCATATTGTAATGACAGACCAGCGTGACGACAATGATTCCTAAGCAATTGGCAAACACAAATTATTTTTGCCAATCATCAACTAACTAGTTTGGTGAATAAAAGCTGAAACAAGTTGCTGCAAATTGAAAATGTCAAGGGAGAAAGTGAATGAAAATATAGAATACCTATCAAGCAGGAGCGCTTTAAGAATGATTGCGCACGACAAGAGATAATAAGATATGTGGAGTAAATTGGTAACTTGGAAATCGTTAAGAATGTATTTCCTTTAAAAAGGCAAAATCCGGATGTTTGATAGCATATTGGAAGAGACCAACAAAGGTTTGGTATAGAGGCAAGGCATGTTGAAGGGGTAAAAGATAAAAGATATCAAGTTGTAAAATGAGATATTGCTGCAAGAATCAGAAAATGAGAGAATACCCAAAGTGCTTCACCTTAAAAAATCTTAAGAACCAAACATGAGGGTTTCATACTTCTCTATAAATTTAACCAGAGTAACAAAATATGAAAAGAAAAAAGCCAACCCAATCTCAAATGGTTGTGAAGAGTACAAACAAGATGCATATGATTGATTCTCTTCTAGCTGTATGATAGGGTTTTATTTTCAATATTTTTGAAAATACTAATAGGTTGGTTTATAAAAAGAGGAAATGTTGAGAGTGACCTAGAAATACAAGGTGTCCTGATGTACAACAAAGACCCTACAAGCAGATTAGAACAAGGCATGTAAAGAGGAACAATATGCTGTTTTCTAACAAACACACAAACATGTATTCTAAATATTAAACATCTGCTATCTTTTTTAGCTTCTCTCTCTTCATCCTGTTCCCAGCTTTGAGGAAACTGGGAGAAGAGGGCCATTAGGAGGAATCAGCTACCATGGTAAAGAGAGAGAAAAAAAAAAAAAAAGGAATCAGCTACCATTGTTGATCAGCGTAATTGGCTAACTCTAAGCATCACTCGCAGCAATCAAGCATTCAATCAGCTGTTTCACGATACAATTCAGTGCTCAAACCAGTTGTATCAGTTGTATAAAGCAAGAAATTGAAGGAAAGTATGCAGAAGAGGCATGTCTGCTTCACTGACCTCGGTAACTGTTTGATCTGCCACAGAAGCTTCAGAGGCCATGGATCCAAGAGTTGGTATAATCGCTATAGATTTCCTGTGTTGAATTAGCTGAGGCAGGGGAAGGACTGAGAAGATAAGAAGAGACAGTGGAGCTGGTCTGAGTGATGTATAACACCACTGTCTCAATTAGGTAGCATACAGAAACATGAGCTGGCAGGAGTGGATAGCCATGCTAATACTACAAAATGAGAAGGAAAAAAAAACACTAACAATAAATAAAATATTGCAGCTGGATAATATTCATGCCTCTGGCCATGAGGTGGGCCGGGGCAGGTGGTTTTGCATGATTGGGCATGTATGGCATAAATTGGGTGGAATTATACTATAGAGGATCCAAATAAGGCTGCTTTCAGTTGTGGAATAGAGAGCTTTTAACCTTTTGCATTGCATCAAATGAACTTTCACTTTAGTTGCTCTCCTGCCAAGACTACTTTGCAGGTCTTTGGACCTTTGCTTGGACTTTTTTGAAGAAGGAAGAAATCATGTTCTTGTTTGATAGTATAGTATTGAGAGTTCCATGAATATGAATGTAGAAATGTTGCATTCATTGGATAGGAATTGATCTGGCATTTCTCTTTGGGGACTATTTCACTACTGATGTTGTTGTTGTTGTTTTTATCTTTTTTACTCTTTTAGCTTTCCTTTAGCCTTTGGGCAATGATTTCTGGCTCCCATTCATGTGTTTTCTTGAACAGTCTTCATTTAAAATCAAATGTGCTATTAACATTCTCTCTGAATCCAATTGTGCAGAACTTCAATTGCAAAACTAATTTAATTATTGACTACTCGACGAAAAATTCGTACTGATTAAATGACAAATCTCATAGATAGATAGATGATATTCTTTGAATTAAATCGACTAAAATTTCATTGACTAATCTGCACTATTTGTGCATAAATTGTAAGGAGGTCTCCACTCTGCATCAAGGATAGAACAAATTTTTTTTCCATTGATCATGAACCTTAGAGAAATGATTAACCAAATTAGGTGTAGCTGCATCGATGCATGTTCTCTAGTACCAATTTTGTCTCATGAAATGAATGAAAAAAATGTTTATGGCAATTTCTGGGTTAATTTTGCTCATTTGATTTATGATACATCTCAGTGTTCACCAAAGAAAAGAGAGGAATTCTGCATGCATGGTCTTGATCTGAATGACAACACAAGTAGTTGGTGTCCATCATTTCTGATTCTTTCTGCTCCAACTACTCCATGACCAAAAATAGTTCTGCTTCAGCAACAATATTCTTGGGCCAACTACCACCTCCTAGTAATAAATATTATCTCCAATTCAAAAGCGCTTATTGGCGCTGCTATCAGTATGATTTTCTTATGCAGAGGAACTCATGCGTCTTATTTGGTTGGAACCTATTCCAATGCTGAAGGATGTTGGCCATGGGCTTTCCTTTTTGCCGAGTCAAGCAAAGCATCAACTACGGATGCCAACGTTCCTGCGAAAGCATCATTAATATTAATTAATGATGCTCTCCTGTGCCATTTCCTCACCGTGAAGATCAAGCTAGTAAGTAAGAAGCCTGACTTGCAGCAAATTTAGCTGCCAAAATACGAACTGCGGTAGCATCCGAGTCATTGCCAACCAATATGGGTGCCGCAGTATGGCCAGTCAAGGAAGAGAAACAGAACTGTTCATCATCACATGATAGTCAGATTCAAGCTTGTGGATTTTGTTGGACACAGCAGAAGAGTCCAGAATGAGGAAGAACTTTCTTGCCTTACTTTAACACTCGAGTGGAGACAATGATCAACATCAGTTTGAAAATTGTGGCCCTTTGATGGATTGTGTGTGCTGGAAACTTCAATGCCAAGTTCTTTAGCAAATGGAGTGGTCCACCTACATGTTTGTGAAAACAGCATTAAAGGGTTTGCAGTGAGCCTCCAAAGAAGTGGTGGAGCAGGGGGTGCCGACACTACTGGATGATGATGATGATGATGATGAAGGAGAACCAGAGTATTGGGAGCCTTTAGCTGGGCTTCTGTTCATCATCTTGGCCATGGCCTTCTCGAAACAGTTCTTTATTCTTATGGATATATATGTTCCTTGTCATAGCAAACGCATCTGCGGTGTCACAGGGTCCCATTCTAGCAAGTGCATTGTCTTTGTTAGTCGATCAAAGAACTAAGTGATGATGCCCATTGCATTCCACCCTCACCTTGTTTCTGTACCAATTTTAATTATCTGTTAATTATAAGTATCCAATGTTTGGAGGACTGAGAACTTTGAGAAAATTATTGCTTTTTCTCTCTGTGAAGAGTCACATCGGTCATGTTTATGTTGAATTTAATTACAATGACGATTTAGCAGAAGAATATCAAATTTCAACTCAATGTAGATTGGTGTGGGGGAATTGCCATCTTAAGAAGAACATTTCTTAAGAGACTACTGCATTGGGTAATTCTTTATGATTCCAGTTGTGCTTTTATATACATCATTTTATATGTTGTGCTGTTGCCGAGTTCAATTTCTTCCGATATCTGCTGAATTCCATGACCGAGGATTACATACACTCTTCTGAAAATTCTCATAATATATATAATCTTAACAATTGGCAAGGACAATGGCTAACGTTCAAATGTGTAGATTCATGCACGTAGATTACAGTTACCAAATCTAGCACCTCGTCCTAGTTAATATATGCATTCTCATACACCCTCTTAGTGGTTTAACCAGGCATTCTTCGTTGCGGTGAAGAGAGAGCCGCGAAGAATGCCTCCATGTCCGGGGAGCTGAAGAACGCCTTGGGAGGAGCTGAGCACGGCTCCATCCTCGGCTTCCTTGGTGGCGGCGGCGGGGGGCGTGTCGGAGCCTCAGAGATTTTGCATTCTGCCGCCCTCGGCGTCCTGCTTGCCTCATCGGGCTTCTCTTCCACCGCAGCTGCCTTTTCGAGTCGGCCCATCAAGAACTCCTGAGACCTGGAACTTGGAGGAGGAGGAGGAGGATGAGAGAGATTGTGACCAGGAGAGATACCAGTTGAAGACAAAGGATGGAGAAGGTCAAGTTCTGATGAACTTAAGTAAGCTGCAGGAGGAGTTTGACCAGATTGGCCAACAATGAGAGAAGTGTGTTGGTCACGAAGAGAGAGAAGTTAGCATGAAGCTGATATGAACCGAGGAGACAGGGCCACAAGGAGAGGAGAGATTTCATTAGACTTGGGCTGAGCCCAAGCTTGGTCACACATGGACTGTACTGTGGGCTTCATTCAGATAACACAAAACTCGTGTTAGACTTTTCCTTCATCGGTTCATTCATCGCATGATGAGACTGAAACTAAGTGGGAAGCGTATGCCGAAGATTGGAATAAATAGTTGAAATTACTTTATGAGCTTCCCTAATATTAGGTCTTCGTTCTCCTTTTGTGCTAAATGCTTTCATCTTTCTTTTTTTTTTTTCTCGAAAAATCTTTTATCTCAGCTTTCCGGTTTTCTTTTTCTTTTTCTTTTTCTTCTTCTTTTTTTTTTTTGGGTGAATCTTTCACAAGAAGATGAATGCTTAAACCATTGTTCATTGCACAATCTATTGAAATGAGAAAAAAAAGAAGATTAGATTTCTTGAGCATTCAAAAGGCAAATCTATAATCAATGAGAAAAAAGCCATGTGGCTTCCTAAATTAACATGTGCTTAAAGACCTCAAATTCGCCGGAAGAACTTGGAACATCAACAAACATGCAATCGCAAGTTCTCTACATTTCTTCTTCTGAAAAGATGCTGATTGCCTGACCCTAACATTACCCGTCTGATAACACATTGCATTTACTAACAAAGCATCAACTCAAACCTAACTCTTATCTTCGACATCTAATGGTGCATTTTTCTATCATGTTTGTTTTAGGAGCATGTGAATCATAATATACATAATGACTAGTATGATTTCTTGTCACTTTGAGCTTCTGAATCAAATGTGGCAGTTGAAGCTATGTGGTAGAGTCCTACTCAATTGCAATGTCCCCACCCCTTTTCATTGCAGCCATCTGTCAGTATCAGCAATCTTAATGGAATCCAAAGCCAACCTTGGGAAATGATGGTCAAGTACATTTGAGATGCTCTATGCTTTCATCCTGTTTCTGATTGTGGCATTCAGCATCTCTCTCTCTCTCTCTCTCTCTCTGGTCTTCTGTGTCTTTGCTTGGATCACTCTCTACTTCGTATCACCCTCCCTTTTCCTTGGTTTTTTAAGATCTCTTTCTCAACCTCAATTTCTGTATTCCTAGTTGGCGTCGGCACGAGAGGATGGCATACAAAATTGCCTCTTCCCTTGATGTCAAATCTCTCAACCAATAGTGTCCTTTCCTTTGGCACTCATTCGGCTAAAGGTCAGTTCTATCAAAGTTTAGTCTTCTATTTCAATCTCCATCATCATGAGCTAGCTATCACACGATTAGCTTTCCCTCTCCTTTCGATCGTACCAAACCCCTTGAGATGTGCCGACGTCCATGTTGCGCAATGTCGGTAAGGATCATCAAGGAGGAGCAGAAGAATGATACGGTCGAGCAATAGTCTATATGCTACTTGGCATATGATGTAAGGTCTGAGATGAAAGATGCCCATCACTTTCCACTGAACGAGGAGGAGAAAAAGTAATGGAACAACAACACTTTAGGTGCTTGAGTATCATCCTTTCCCTTCCAGGATTCAGTTGCCATCACTGATGTGCATTGCCATTCCTTCATTTCTTATTCCATCTTACAGCACATGTGAAATAATTATCATGGAGAGATCATAAAAAAAACAAGCTTCTCAAGAAATGGGGCCCAGATGATAATACATGATTGTATTGTAGCTAACCGGTCATTGTTTGTGGTGGCAGATTATTGGAGAATGAATGCAGGTGGATGCTATTCACACTAATCAACATATTGATGTGTGAATGTTGATCAGCTTCACTTTGGAGAGCATCTTAAGTGCAGATCCTACACCTAAAAAATATTATCTGGATCAAATGTTCGGCACTGCCGTGATTTCTTTATTCAAGATGAAGAGGTTGGTTCACATCAACCATTAGGTAAAGTCTGGCTGTTTTCAGAAACAGTAATCATTTTTTATCATGAACTAATCAGAGCATAGACCATCCTGGAATCATGTTAAGCTCCGACCATTACTGCTTAGTTATCAGCTCCTCCTTGTTAACTTGTAATGATAATTTCAGCCTGCCAATTTTAAGCTTATGATCAACATTGTTTCCCTTGTCTGCTATAGATTTGCATTGCCATCATAAAGTTCACCGCATATCATCTTGAAATCCTCCGAATCAGAGCCTCTAATTCCCCTACTGATTGATGTATCGATGGAGTTCCAGCTAGAGGAAGCTCATGCTCCCTTTCGTTGTTGACTTTGACGATGATAAGAAACCAAATCTACATCCCTTTGGAAAATGCCTGAATTTTTCAACTTCATCTGATGTCAAATCATGTAAAATTTACTGTAAAATTAAAAGCAATTGTTAAATTATGTGATATTTTATAATTAAATAAAATATATAATAGAACTAATTAGATTCTGATGATAAATATTGATCAATCGAAAAAAAAAAAATATATTATAATAGGATTTCTTATGGGATGCTCTTGATGTAAGAAATTTTTTTAATAATTTATCTTAGATCCTTTGCTCTCGCTTATAAATAAATAGGATCTCTAAGGCTAAATAGCATATCTCATATAGAACATAATTGAGATATTACAATTCCTCTCTCAACCTCCCTAACCATCAATCTAAGTGATCTTTTAAAAGAATAGAAAGAGAAGATAACGAGAGTCTAATTCTCCTTACAGTAGTTTTGGAACTAAAAGATTATGTCTTTTCATATGACAGATACGTATCATAAAAATCAATCTAATATTATTTGATTTCAATTTTAACATAAATTTCTTTTTTCACATTACATATAACATATCACAGATTTTATGTTTACATAATCTCGATGAAAAGCTTATTGCTCATCTTAACTACATATTACTTAGTCATTTTGTAGTCACGTAGTTCATCGAGAGTTAGTAAAACAGCTAACGAAAGGCAAAATTTTGAGTTCTTGTTGTTTGTTGCGTTTTCTTCCGGTTAACTACTCTTGTCTTCACCTGCAGAGCTGGAAAGTCATAGTCTTTTGTTACAAGAGCTTCTTAGAGTTGTGAAGTAGACAGAGCTTGGCAGATAACAAGATGTCATGTTCACCTACTCCTCTACAAATATTCTCTGACATGAAGATTTACGATAATACCTACTCCAACGTAAAATACTAATCCGTGCTGATTGATAACCACAAGACAAGATGTGGAGTTTGTCCTTGACAGGCCAATACACACGGTGCTTCCAAAACGTGTGTGGATGGAGACGCAGTCAGAGAACAAATCCTCTCAGGATCTTCGCCAAGGACCAAAAGGGGAGACACAGCCGCTTTCCTGAGTCGCATATGTCAGCTTAAATATAATTGCTGGTGTCGATGCTACGTAGATCGAAACATGCTTTCTGCATCCTCCAAAGAGCTGCTCTTGATATGTAATAATCCATCTTAACAGGGAACACAAAGCAGAGCCAAAAAACAGAACACTGAAGAGAGAGAGAGAGAGAGAGAGAGAGAGGGAAAGGAATGTGAAATCAGGTAGGACATTAATGTAGAGATCTCCGGGCAATAGAATGGCATTAAGAATAATTATCGCTCATGAAATTGACGTAAATTTTCGTCAATCAGGGGTTGGAGATGAATGGAACATAACATCTAAAAAAGAAAAAACAATTAAAATGAGATTCTACTCAAGTGAATAATAGGGAAAGAGGGAAATAAATAAATAAAATTTAAACATTACTGATAAGAAAGAAAAATATTAACTCCAATCAAACTCAACATGTATACAAGCGAGTAGAAAAAAATAAATCAAGCCACCGATAAAATCTAACTATAAAAGGTCGAGCGATTTCTTCCATTTTCATTACTAACTTCATATCAGAAATCTGATTCGAATACTAGAATAATCATATCGAGAATCTCACTCTTGATCTTAGTATATTATTTCATACGTTCAAAATACTTCAAACAACAACATCAGAAGTTTCTAACATAAGTTCAACCAAAACTAAGTTGGTTGACTAAAGGTAGTCATTAACTTCGTCCATTAATAATTATATAAATAAAAAAATTTATGAGAATGATAATAAAAAAGAAAAAATAATTAGAAAGGAGAAGGATTGTGAGGGAAAAGAGGATGACTAATGATAAGTAATCTACGGTCAAGAGAAATATTTAATTTATCTTCTTCTATAAAAAAATTAAAATAGTCTTGTGTAGTCTCATCATTATCATCTATAATAATATAATAACAATAATAATGAATAAGATATCTATTAGTAAATTATGGTATCACCTAAGTCAAGATGTTAAATATGGATAGCAATGAATATATCGTAATTTGATTTTATCAGAATATTATATATAATAAATACTAATTGTACTTGAACTTATTCTAAAGTTCGATTCTGGTTAATCATAATCTAACTTAAATAAATCAGATATACGAGGATATTCAAAGCACGTTAACGACAAATCGCTGTCGGACGGAGGTGGCTGCGTGACTTCGTGGGTCCCGCCCAACCCACCTCTCTTTTAGGGGGACGGCAAAGGAGGACAAAAAAAAGGGCGTCCTCGGGACACGTTACCACATGGCCGAGGACAGACCCGACGGGCCCCACCTGACCGTCTCCGAAAGCAGGAGAACTTTTACCTGCCTGAGATTGGTGGGATCCTCGGGCCCCACTCAACAATGCTGGGGACAATCGATGACCGCGTACGAGGCTCTGGGGGTCGAGCGGTCCCCACCAACGACAATGAAAAAGGAAATTTCCAGACAACGAAAACAGCCGCCTCACCCACCTGCTCCATCTACCCGAACGACGACGACGACCGCGGCCCCCTCTTCTGAGTCCCGTCCTTTCATCGACTCCTGTTCTTCCCCAAACGACCCAATCGTATCCCCTCACGTGCGGTATGGAATTCCGCACGTACCCATCGTATAAAACAACGATTAACCTAACCAAGCGTGCCGCTGCTCGTTTCCTCCACACATATAATAATGGCTGCACCTCACGTGCAGGCTGCGAGCTACATGGCGAACAAACCCGCTGCAGTAAAACAGATGACGGCAAAGAGGAGAGCGGTGGGGTTTGGTAGGGGGTGGAAATTTTTATCACTTTGATGTGTAATATACTGTATATTATCAGTCAGAAAAAGATGGATCAAACGGCACGTTATCGTCGAGTTCATTCACTAGAGGAGAAATTAAAAAGATGTAGTTAACGGGTCATTTTCTCAAATTTCTTGTGCTAGATTATCACATACATAAATTATGCATGCTTTCAAAGGCCTCTGCCTGCATAGAGCGTCGGCAGATTCTAGCTGAAAGAGAAAATATTTAATTACGAAGCGATCCAAACACCGGTACGTAGCACGGCGTAAGATCACAAATGGGGTGAGTGATGGAGCTGCGATTGTCACTTGGAAAAGGGCGACGTCGGGGTTACTAGTTGCGTCAGGTCAAGCAATCGTCCAGTATTAATTTGCGTTAGCGAAGATTGGAGGAAATTTGTTGACGATCTCTGAGATCGACAAGACGACGATAAGGAAGCTGTTCTCGTTCACTGTCATGGTTAGCATTGAAGCTATACATGATGGTAGTCATGCATTTATCTCGTGTACTGCTTGCCTGCAGCTTTCGTATGCACCTTTTGTGCTGTGTCGGAATGCATTTAGGGTTAGGGTGACGACGACAAGTCTAGTTTAGATAGTATAATCATTGATTACGTGAAAATGATAGCCCCATAAAATAACAAAATAATTGGCACAATCAATCAAATATGAAAAGCTACAGGCATTCAGAATTCACGGAATATTTACTTTTGATTCTGTGCTGAACAAGGGTGGCTTAAACTGGAAGGAACTGGTCAGTGACAGCAGTAAGAAGCTACAGATCTTCTTCTTTCTAGGGTTATCATAAAAGTAATGTGCTGTTCATTTCAGGGTGGATAGAACCGAAAGCAACTGATCGACGAGACCAAGACAATTGCTCAAGTCACGCTCTGGTGGCGTTCGATCAATTGGGAAGTAGGGCACGGCACCTTCGTCGTCCCGCGCGCATCCATGGCCCCCCCGGGGAGGGTTTGACAAAAACCTACGATCGCAGATGAATGGCCTTCCCACCTTATCCACATACACAAGGTTGAGTGCAGTGTACTTTTTATTTGGAAGGGCACACACATTGCCATGAAGCGTGGTGGACCGTCTCACCTCGTTTGACAGCTCCCACGGGACAAAGGCAAACGTGTTTGGGACGTTCGTTAATGTACCTGGTGCCACTGTGGGCGCGCGCGTGTTCTTTAAGGTCATCCCCTTTCTCTCACCAACCCTAATTGGCTGCTCAATTGGACCTGGTAATTGTCAGGTACACCATAAGGAAACACATTAGCCCCATCTCTATTCTCCGTTTGTTCTGCATCAGCGATCGCACGAGTCCTGAAGGTAAATGTCCTGCATGCATGCATGGTATAAAGCAGAGATGGACACGAGAAGCATTTGGTATTCTTCTAATCATCACCAGACATGCAACGGTGGCTATGTCGGCGACGGCCTCGTGCAGAAGACGGGCAATGGACGCACCTAGGTGATGTCGAAGGGGGCCAGAAGCACTGGACCCGGACAGTGAAGGTCAACTCAACTTGCCCTTGTGATGGTATCCCAAGATGAGGACCATCAGTGGGCCAAAACCATAATACGTTAGCACAATAAACAAAATACCTATGTGAACAAACAGCAGCAATGATGATCATAAAACAGTATCCATAAGTAATAAAATGCATATCGGAAGGCAAGAATTTGCTCAAATGATACGGCAAGTAAAAGTAATGATGTATGCTAATGGAATCAGCAACATACGGTATGCTTATTCTTGTGAAGAGCCCAGGAATGTCTCATATAATATATATATATATATATATATATATATATATATATATATATATGTTATGTATGTATGTATATATATATGTATGTATGTATATATATATGTATGTATGTATATATATATGTATGTATGTATATATATATGTATGTATGTATATATATATGTATGTATGTATATATATATGTATGTATATATATATGTATGTATATATATGTATATATATATATGTGTGTGTATATATATATATGTATATATATACATATATATTTGCCTTTCTGAATTGCACATGCAAGCAACAGTTTGATGCTCTACTATCTCAAATAGTTTAATGCCGCTGCTGGTTAGGGTTAGGTATACGCAAAGCTCCATGCAACTTCTCCTCCTCTTGTCATCCTTGATCAGATCAAACCAATAATAATGCAACTCGTGGACCACTTTCCAACCTTCTCTTCGGCTTTTGCCAATTGTTGCAGCTTCCACTCTTCACAGTCTTGCACTTGCAGTACGTATGTAATACAGTTCTGCACGCCCTTTGTTAAGCAACGATACGAAAAGCAAAGAATAGATTAATTTGCCTGTATGGAGCTTAACTACTGAATTCTTGTGAACTTAAAAAGAATACTCAGATGGACTGGTCGTCATCCACTGGTGGGTGCTCCTAACCACTCTTCTTAGACATACATATATGGGTTTTTGTAATGGAATATGGGAAAGATGAGTTGTCTTTTGGTGTTATTGTGTATCTAAATTTATCATCTGCATTACGAATTGCCATATCATAACATGCACACCTTAAGAAGAGCTTTCCGATTGAAGTTACAATAACTAGGTCCCATGTCTGGCAGATTAAGCAAATAGCTTCCCATTTGAGTTTGATGATGTCTTGGTGAATAATAGAGCCAGAGAAGTGAGAAATAAGAAATCTGAAGTTGACCTTTCTGTCACAGCACTGAGCAAGTGGGAGACTTTCTCTGCCCGTGCTTTGTCGGTAGGGGTTTGTGTGGGAGCAAAAAAACAATGTGAGTGAATTTATAATGACCCTCTTTTATGTGTGATGCAAATTAGATTGAGAGTAGACTAAGTTACACTGGTGGTACATGCTGCTATGACACAGCCAATTAATATTTTAAATGAAGAATAATGTATTGTGACACACAAATCATGGCTCTGATGCCAAGTGATCATGACTTTGATGCTCAAGTCAGAAAGGCATGGCTATGATGTTGATAACTAGTCTGAGCTAATCAGCAGGAGACAGCTAATATACCATTTCAACTCATTCAATAAAATTAAGTTATCAATTGTCATGTTGAACACTATGTTGTTGCAAGATAAAGATGATTAAACCGTAACACTTGTTATCAGCTTTTGCTGTCACCAAGTAAATTCCACATGAATTCACATTAAGAATGGAGTTCAACTCATCCTTGTACGTTCATCACTTCTTTTCTTTTGATTTATGATTCTTCTCCTTCTTGATTTACAAATGAGAACATATCATCATCTTCAAATTAAGGTCTTCTTTTTTTTTTTTTTACGTGAATTTGGTATTAAGTACAGTATTTTCAATGGAGAGAACAAACACCTATACTGAAAATAGTAATGATTTGATTAAGATAAAAATGATTGTGGTTGTTGCAACCCATGTAAGAAAAATTTGATTGTCACAACAAATCCTCTTATTGACATTGAAAATGAAATAATCTGAATTTTACGTCGAGCAATTTGCATTAGAATAATGCAGAGTAGCAAAAGATTATAAAGTTCTACTGACACTCGAACCAGGTAATTAATTGCATGTTATCTCTTGGGGCAATTGATCCTCATCAGGATAGGCCCTCCAGTTTGTATAATGCAATTGGATAATACATAATGTACCAAAATTTATGAAAACAACAGAGGTGAAATCCGGAAGGCAAACTCATGTAGTTACAAAATGGTAAAGCAACATTAATCTCTAATCACATTAATAACATTTTATTACACAAGAAAATGTTACCGATCGATAAAATAACTTCTAGACACAAGCTAGAAGGTTGCAATTTCACATAAGATGCAAAGATTTCGTTGCTTCATTTAAACGATGATTGCCACTTGAAACTTTGTTTTCTATCACATGCTAAGTACACTTCAATTTCAACCATCATGTTTATATGGTACCTTTGGAAATAACACATTCTCCTTTATAAAAGTTGGGTTGTTTTCACTGTGATAACAAAGTTGACTGCAAACCCAAGTGTTTCATCCAGGTTATTGTGCATTTATTTTTTTTTGGTACAAATGTAAACAATCCCGAGTGTTGAATTCATGTATTTATTATCTACCACAATTTGAAACTAGTTTTTATTGCCATTTTTCAATTATTACTTATAGGGTATTGTTGCTACAATTGCATCTAATATAAGGTGTCGATTTTTGGTTTTCAAATTTTCAACCTCGATGAATTGTTTGGTGGTCTCTTTTAGTAATTTGGATGCTTGATATACTTATTTATAACTTGTATTTTGCATACATGGATGACACAATTATGATTTTCCATATATAATTTTTTTTATCCTGTTTATTTGGTACAATATATAAATTGTTTCATAATTCTGTCTATTATGCATAACTTTTTCAAATTTAGACTATAGTAACCTGTTTTAAGGATTTAATGGAATATTTGAGATGCTAGGGATATATATATATATATATATATATATATATATATATATAAAATTAACCAAGGAATTATATATATAATAGAAAGTATCTACACGATATGCTAAATACATAAGATTTTGGCATTTTTTTTCTTTTATAGGACAATGTTCAAAACAATCCTCATGTTTTTGGGCTTTATTCTATCTTTTCACAATGTTCTAAATCATAGCATAACATAGTCAGTGACTTGATAATTATTGAAATAGATAAAAAAAAATATTTTAATAAAAACAAAAAAACACAAGTATATAATAACAAAATTATAAATGTTCATCTAAGAGGGGTGGGGGATGAATTAGTGCAGTTGTAAAAATGTCGGTTTCATAAATCTTTTCGTACGATAAAAACCGAACTTGAAAATGCTTAACTTGAATGCGTGTTCATAAATGTATTGAAAGTAGTAAAGTGGTTTGCAGTAAGGTAAATTGCTCAAGATGAAATACAAATCAGATTTTTATAGTGGTTTGGTCGTTGTGACCTACATCCACTTTACCGATTCCTCTTCCGTCGAGGCCACCGGTATCTACTATTGATCTTCCTTTAATAGGCGAAGATCAACCTCCTTCTTACACCCCTCTTCTCATTTTCATGGGTTTAGGAGACAACCCTTACAAGCACTCACTCCTCTTAAACAGAATTCTAAACTTAAACTTAGAGGAGGGGATCTATCAAGTAATTGCAACAGCGTTTTTCCACTTTTAATCTCTCTGTGCTTGTGCATTTTACCCAGGGATGAGAGGGGTATTTATAGCCCTCAAGTTGATTCAAACTTGGAGCCTAAAAACTTTCCATCCCGGGTTTCCTGGGTACGGGTGGTGCCACCGCCTATGCTGGGCGATACCATCGCCAATGTTAGTCTGATACTGACACTGCACTGGGCGGTACCACCGCTTGCAGTCTCTCGGAGACTGTGTCTGGGCAGTACCACTGCCTGACACTGTCTTAGAGATTGTGCCACGACGGTGTCACTTCTTGGGTCACTGTTTGGGTCTTCCATTGGGCTCAACACAATCCTTACTTGGGCCCAACTGACCCATAATTGGATTGGCCTAAATCCAATCCCAATTATATACTAACTACGAATTCTAAAACATACTTAAGCTAAATAGGTTCATAAGTCTAGTTTCTTCCAGTGAGCTTTCGGCAATCTTCCGGCGAACTTCTGATGATCTCTCGGCAATGTTCCAGCGAACTCCCAGCAAGCTCCTGGACTTCACGATGATCTTCTTGGCAAGTTCTGATGAACTTCTTTGGCAAGCTACAGGACTTCTCGGTTGGTTCCAGCAGAACTTTCGGCGAATGTCTGGACTTCCGACGAACTCTTGAACTCCTAACGTAATCGTGTTCTTGACTCCGGAACTTCATTTTGTTTTATGCCTTGTTATTATAGTTAATCTTGCATATGTAAAACATATTTCGATCTAGACAATTATTACTAAGTATGAATCATGTTGTCTGGCATGTCATTGGTCCATCGACGCTTCGTTCGATTCTTCGGCGCATCGTCCTTTCTTGCGGCCTATTGCCCAATCGGCTAGTTTACCTCTACAACTCTGATATCCTTGACGCAATATCCGCTCTTCTTGGCCTGATGCCCGAATCTATGGCCTAAAGCCTTCTGTCGATACGTCGACCGTTCTTCCGGCTAGACGTTCAATCTGTTAATATGTTTTCCTTTGACCCAACATGATTCTTTCTACTTTAATTGTCTCATCCTGATCGAAGATACCTGTATCACTCAAAATGCATATCAAATCATAAACACTATCAATTGATTTCATCATCAAAATATGAGATTCAACAATCTCCCCCTTTTTGATGATGATAACCAATCAATGACGCCTTAACTCCCCATTTCAATATGCCATATTGATAGAACCTTGAATTCAAACTGAATTCAAGTCATTATAAATTTTATCATGAATATTTACAACACGTCATCATGCATAACATGATCATACTTTTCTCCCTTTGTCATCAACAAAAAGGAGAAGTGTAACTCTCAAGTGTTTAAGACATACAATTCAACTCATAAACATAATTTTGAGTTTTATCATCATATAAGCTAGCAAAAATTTGAGTTTTGCAAGTTTGTAAATTTTGCTAGATATGCAAGCTTAGCATGTTTGTTTTGCAATGTTTAAACTAGAAAGTGTTTGAAAAAGAAAGCAAGTTTTGCTTGAGATTTCAAGCTAGCAATTCTTGGTGATGTTTAAGATAGCAATTTCTTCTCTTTTGAGAAGTGTGATTATTTTTGCTTCCTTTGCAAAAATACAAGCTAACAAAATGTTACATCATTTTACAATATGGAAGCTAATAATTTGCGATGTTCAAGAAGCAAGTTCTTTCTTGTCTTTTGAGAAGTGCAATTTTTGTTTTCTTCTTGAATTGTGTGAGCTAGCATCTTTTATCTCCCCCTTTGTCATTGTCAAAAAAAAGGAAAAATCCTTTACATTAATTTTCAAATTATGACAAAGGTAAAGTAATGAAGATGAAAAATCAAGCCGTGAATGTCAAAACAATTTTTCATCATAAATATTTCATCATTGCATGCATCATTATCATAGGTTGAAGTATAGCATGCATAATATCAAATCACCATTCATAATTACATCAATATTCCAATCATTATTTCAATTATCAAAAAATGAAAGATCAAGTCATGATTTTTGACTTATATCTTCTTTTGTATATAGAAAAAATGATAGGAAAATAATCTTGATTCAAAAATAAGATTCAAGTCTAAAATTCGAGAAATCAAGATGTCTAAGTTTATTATTCAAGCTAGCAAATTTGGTTCTCTTGAGATGCTAGCTATTTTCTTTCCTCTTTTGTCATTGTAAACAAGAAGAAGAGGGGAAGAACATATTGGTGTAAATGTTCAAGTCATCACAAAAATACAAAGGCGTCATATGAAAATCATGACATGAAGTATATCAATGTCAAATCATGAATGCCATAAGACATGATTTACTTCAACAAATATCTTTTATTTTATAAATGTCAAAAAAAAACATAAGAGATCAAAAGACAAGATCTTGATTCATTGAAAAATTCAAGTTCTAAATCTCGAAAAATCAAGATAAAGCTCATTCAAATTTAGATCGTCAAATCAAAATTATTTTCAAAAGATTCACAAAAGCATAATATACATGGATTTATTAATCTTATATCGAAAAATCAATAAGATAGAAATGGAAAATATATTTCTTTTTTTTGAGTTTCATTTGAAGTTGTTTGTTTCATACAAGCATGTCTTTATTTTTTTATGCCAAATAAAAACATGCATCAACGTTTTAGATCAAAAAATAAATTTCGTCATAAAAACCATCAAGACCAATAAATCTCAAAAATCATCATGCATAACTTTAAAATCTCATGCATAAAATCATCAATCATGGTATCAAAACATTTAATATTTTCATTACATCATTATGCATTATTAAATATACAATTGTCACATTTACACTATTTTATATAAGCATGCCTTTTTCATTTATGCCAAATCAAAACATGTGTCATTTTTAAAATTGAAAAAACCACTTTCATTACCGTAAAAATCGACGATCCATAAATCTTAAGAATCATCATGCATAATATCGAAAGATAAATTCATTAAACACTATCATTATTCATCATTACATTATTTTATCAAGCATGATTTCATAAAGTGTTTTCAATCAAAAGTAATACAAATACACATTATCATTATAATTTAAGTCTAACATTTTATTCCTTTATCATAACACATGTAATTTTCATGATTATTTTCAAAATTACTAGATAAGCATGATTCCTAATTTTTACATTTTTATTTATTAAACATGCAATTTTCAAGAAAAATAATTATTCTAAACTAATTTAAGAACAACTCATGTAAAGCATCATATAATTTTGAAATACCAAAAGGAGGTTTCATTTGAGTATTTTACTTGATTGTCAAAAGCCATTAAGGAGTAGTTTGTCACCTTGCCTTTGTTGATTTTCTCTTCATCTTTAGATGAGTTCGATTCATCCCAAGGTGCTTCCTTCTTCTTGCATTCATAGCAAGTAGTTGTATTCTTTTTAAGTTTATTTTTATTTTTTGATTGTTGTTTCATGAACTTTTTAAATTTCATGAGGAGTTCAAGTTCATCATCACTTGAGCTTATGCTCGAGTGGTCTTCAGTTGCTCTATGTCCCAAATCCTTCTTGTTCTTTAGAAGGTTGTTCTTGAGCTTATAGGTCCTCAAAGACCTTATAAGCTCTTTAATTGGAAAATGGTTCAAATATTTTGATTCTTGTATTGCCGTTACTTTCGATTTCCAATTTTTAGAAAGTAATCTTAAGATCTTGTTAACGAGTTCAAAATCCGAAAAAGTTTTACCAAGAGCTTTTAAACCATTGATGACATCCGTAAAACGGGTGAATATATCTCCAATGGTTTCATTTAGTTTCATATGAAAAAGTTCAAAATCATGCATCAAAAGATTAACTTTAGACTCTTTAATTCTATTCGTGCTTTTGTGTGTGATTTTAAGGGGGTGCCAAATATCGAAAGTCGTTTTACAAGTAGAAACTCGATTAAATTCGGTTTTATCTAACGCACAAAATAGAGCATTCATAGCTCTAGCATTTAAAGAAAATGTCTTCTTCTCCAAATCATTCCAATGGATCATTGGAAGAGAAGACCTTCAAAAACTGTTTTCCATAATACTCCATAGATTTAAATCCAAAAAAAGTAAGAAAACTCTCATTCGAGTTTTCCAATAAGTGTAGTCCGTTCCATTGAACAAGGAAGGATGAATGATAGAAAATCCCTATTGAAAATCGAAAAGAGCCATTTCTCTTAGGTGTTAAACTAAATGAGAAATACGAGGCTCTGATACCAATTGTTAGGAAAGCAATCGACAATTAGTGTAGCAGTAAAAACGTCAATTTCGTAAATTTTTTCGTACGATAAAAACTGAACTCGGAAATGCTTAACTTGAAGGCATGTTCATAAACGTACTGAAAGCAGTAAAGTGGTTTTCAGTAAGGTAAATTGCTCAAGACGAAACGCAAACCAGATTCTTATAGTGGTTCGATCGTCATGACCTATATTCACTTCGCTGATTCCTCTTTCGTCGAGGCTATTGACATCCACTATCGATCTTCCTTTAATAGGTGAAGATCAACCTCCTTCTTATACCCCTCTTCTCTTTTTCACGGGTTTAGGAGACAACCCTTACAAGCACTCACTCCTTTTAAACATAATTCTAAACTTAGACTTAGAGGAGGGGATCTCTCAAGTAATTGCAATAGCATTTTTCCACTTTTAATCTCTCTGTACTTGTATATTTTACCTAGGGATGAGAGGGGTATTTATAGCCCTCAAGTTGATTCAAACTTGGAGCCTAAAAACTTTCCATCCCGGTTTTCCTAGGTACGAGCGGTGCTACCGCCTATGCTGGGCAGTACCACCGTCAGTGTCAGTCTGACATTGACATTGCAATGGGCGATACCACCTCTTGAGAGGTTGTGCTAGGCGATACCACCACCTGCAGCCTCTTAGAGACTGTGTCTGGGTGGTACCACCGCCTGAACTAGTCTCGGAGACTGTGCCACGACGATGCTACTTCTTGGGTCA